>UXGC01001617.1:0-19782 GCA_900480045.1 Eurytoma adleriae | reverse complement strand
TTTAGAAATGCTAAAATGGCTATAAAAGGTTTTATAGCATGTGTTTTCCGATGTACCATCAGGATGGTAACACCATATGGCACACTCAAAAATGAGAAAGATCAGTATTTAACCAATTACAGTTACAGTACAACTTTTATTTAAAAAGTTGCATGAGATTTTGGCATGAGATCTCAGGTGAGATCTCATCTGAGGTCTCACCTGAGACCTTACCTGAGATTTTTCAGTAGGACAGAAAAATCTTGATTGGGTCTTGTTTTCAGAAGACCTGCTTTTTTAACACTTCTTACAAAACTATATAAATAATAATATGCAAAAATACCTAAATTAAAAAAAAAAAAAAAAAGAAACAGTGTGTCTCAGGACGCCCGACAGAAGTGATAACTTGTCTTAGCAATTCAAGCAGTATATTCGTAGAACCCTGGTGTTGGATTATTTAATAAATATTAACTAATTAAATTTAAATAGATTCAAATTCTTCAAAAACTTGAATATCATCGGTCTGGAGGAAGAGGGATAGGGGCCAACATGGAGAAGAGGGGCCAACATGGAGCCGGTTGTAAAAGGAGCCAACTCGGAAGTTGGCTGAAGAAGGTGCCAACTTGGAAGATGGTTGCAAAAGGAGCCAACTCAGAAGCTGACATTTTGGCTTGGCTTCCGAATCGGCATCTTCTTTAACCTAACTCAGAAGCTGATTTTTCGTTTGGCAATTCCGAATTGGCACTTTCTTTAACCAGGTTCCGAGTTAGTTCCTTTTACAACCAGCTTCCGAGTTGGCACCTTCTCCAACAAGCTTCCAAATTGGCTCCTTTTAAAATCGGCTGCCGAGTTGGCGACCTCTTCCACCATATCGATGGTATGCTTTTTCTGTATGTCCATGCATGCGTACGCGTGGATTGATTGGTCTGCGCGCTCCCACCTGTATGTGTCGAAACACGTGCTTCGTTCTCCCTGTTCTATCATAACCGATTGACGGTTTACTTGTGTGAACCCATTTGTATATCGATACCATACCTACATATATTTACAAAAGTAAACCAGCAAGCGCATAATATAGGGAGAGCGGAGCACACACCGCGGACATACACGTATAAGAAACTAAACTACGTTAGTCGCAGTGAATCTGAGTGAGTGAGTGAGAGAGAGAGAAAGACGTATACTAAGCCTTACCTCACCACTTCTTATCGCGCAATATTATTACAATACTCATCAAAGTATTGGATCTCATTTCGCGTTGGTTTACAAAGGCTCGTGAACAGGATTAAGTTCACACCCGTGCCATAAGAAGTTATCACATAAAAAATTAGTGCTTACACTACGATAACCACGTACCCTCATGATTAAGACATGTAAAAGACTTTCAAAAGAAGATCTGAATACTTTGAATTACCTGAAGGCGGGATGCTCGTTGAAGACTTTCCTATTGAGGTGCACGCAGATGTCGGCCTTCATGTCCTTCGGACAGTAATTTAGGACCTTGTCGGTGTCGAGGCCCTTCGTCATCGCCCACGTACTGACAACGTAATCCATGACTCGTTCGCTCAGCGCCTTCGGCACCTCGTGCAGCTTCATGAATTCCCGCACGTTGTTCAGCATGTCGTGGTACTTCGCGGTGGCGGACGTCATCTGCTGGATGATCGTCGTCACGTGACCGAATATCGTCGCGTACAATAATGCTATTAACAAACCAATTTAATGCCTCGCTGTACTACACGCGGCCTGGAATTTTCGCTTCTTTTTTTTTCTCTCTTTTGTTCACCGGGAGTCGCGTGCGTCCGGCGATGGGGATCGGAGATAGGGAAAACGTTTTTCGGGTTCATGTTGTTAATGGCGGAGATAAATCAGATGTTTGAAGGGGTGAAGTCACGCGAAAGATCACGAGGGGACACGAATATCGGGTACGCATTTGTTTGAATTTGTTGAAGCTGGATTTTTTTATTCGTCGAGGATATAGGTGAAATTTACTAAATTATGAGTCTATCCTCGTGTGATTTCTTGGAAATTCTGTGACGTGATTTTTTTCAGCACTCGTAACAAATTTAGTGCCTAATAAATTAAAGGCACTGGGAAAAGTCAGGAATTTTACTTAGTAATTGCTTTTAATAAAAAAGTCTTACAAGCAGGTTATAGGTTTAGAAAATTCAATAGTGAAATTGTTTTTTTGTGCTAAGTAAGTAGATTTAGTACATACAGTAAGCTATACACACACGAAACTGGTTATTTACTTTGTCAACACGCATACATTAATAAAGATGATATAGGGTAAACGACCTGCTTATTTCTGCTCGTTCTGTGAATACTAGCCGTTCGATATACGAATTAATAGTAGGTTATTCAATAATACAAGCCAAGTTATACTTTTATGGATTTCACGAAAATCGATGATGGCTGTAATTTCTCATGAGTATGCAATCATTTGCACACTATTTTTAATAAAAGGTGACGATGTTTTATTTTTGAATAATTTTTTTAATTCTATATAAACAAGTCATTTCATAAAACTGCTGAGTAACATGAACCCTTTAAAAATATCGAAATTAATCAAAATCTATGATTTGAAAATTTGGACCGTTCAATGTTTTCTTTTTGTCAAAGCAATAAAAGTAATCATTTTGTTGATAAACCAGTTTGGTTTGTGGGTTCAATATACTTTACATGTGGTCAAAAACATTCAGATCCACCTATAACTGCCATGACCCGTAAAATTCACGGGAGAAAATGTATTCTGGAACAGTTTTTGTGTTCCACGATAAAATATAATCATTGTCTCGTTAAATGAAACTTTGAGTAATATTTTCTTATGCCAAAATATGAAGAAAGCTATAATATTGAGATATAAAGCTCAAAATTGTCTACACAGGTCCCTGACGTGATTTTTATTTAAACTTTTATTTGCCAATAACTCTGCATCCATAAAACCTAGAGAGAATATCAAACGAAAGAAGAGAAGACCGATATTTTGAGAGTCTATATATTGAAAAATCTCATATGACGCAAAAGATATGCACATTATTATCATGAAAATTATTTAAATAGTTTTGAGCCACACAGAGGTCCTTTTCTCTTCATTGGTTTACTTTTTTGTACACTACAATTTATGGGAGCCGAATTATAAGTTAAATAATGAAATACGAAGTTTAAAAAAAATAAATCAAAAGCGAAAGTTTATGCATGATTTGCTGAAGAGAAACTCTAGAAAATTTAAGTAAAAAGTTTTGTGCGTCAGACTCTAATATTTTGACAGAAGGAAATTTCGCTCAAATTTTTATACAAATCCCCGTTCCAAACCCCTTTACTGCAAATGCGACTCCCGGAGAATAGGGGACAGGTACAATGGAACCCGCGATTGACATCGAGTAACGTACCGGCGATGATCATCATGCAGATGGTGAAGATCTTCTCGTTGTCGGTCTCGGCGGCGACGTTGCCGAAGCCAACGGACGTCATGCAGGTCATGGTGAAGTAGAGGGCGGTCACGTACATGGTGCGCCTCGATGGGCCGGCCACGAGCTCCGGCGCCGTGCTCGCGTTCGTCCACAGATAGCTGTAAGGCGACTGCGTCACGTTCGCGAGCTTCCACAGCCACGAGTACTGGACGCCAGCGTCTGCATCCGATCGGCCTATCGAGTACCTGACAGCACAAATTACGTTGGCTTAGAGACTTTTGCTCCGGTTAAGTCCACTCGTACATTTCGGAGAGGATTGAAACCTTTTCATTGTTATGAATTAAAAGGTGGATTTTTGAGTTAACGGTGTGGAGAGGTGCATTTTCCGAATTTTGAATTGTTTGCGTGAACATTTAGGAATTAATGATTAGTTTTAATTAATTATTAATAGATTTTTTAAGCAGTTGAGCTATGTTAGAAATCGATAACTTTTAGATTATGTAAAGCCAGTTTTAATTACAAGCTATGTGTAAAATAATTTGCTAGTATTTGAAATAACTGCATGAGAACTACACGTAAACTATACGGGGATTGCATGATTACCACGTGATTAATGAGTAAATAAATAATGAAATAATGAAATAAATAAATCAGTGAATTGAGAAATAATAATCCTGGTAGAAAATTGACCAGCCCTGCTTAAAAACAAATCAGTTATTAAATCATCTGATGACTTGACACAATTTATCGTCTGCTAGGTGATCAGGTGATAAATCATGTGATGAATCGGTTGATAGATCAGCTGATAAATCAGATGATAAATCCGATAATAAATCAGATGAGAAATTAAGCGATAAATCAGATGATAAGTCAGATGATAAATCAGGTGATAAGTCAGACGATAAATCAGGCGGTAAATCTGGTGATAAATCTAATGATAAAACTGATGATAAATCAGGCGATAAATCAGGTGATAAGTTAGATGATAAGTCAGAGGATAAATCATCACATGATTTATCTCATGATTTATCAAACATCAGCTAATAATTTTATGTAGGGATTTCTGATCAATTTATGATTAATTTTGTACCAAAGAAACTAATGCGTAAATAAGTAAATAAATAAATAATAAATAATCACATGGTAACCATACGGTTACCTTGTAATTCCCATATGGTTTCCATATCGTTGTGGTGTAGTTACATACATAATTGACATACTGACAAATTATTTTATATTTAGCTGTATCTTGTAAATTAACTATAAAATTTCATGTGGGAACCTTATGGAAATCACATGCAACTTTCGGGATTCTACAGTAAAATCATACATTGTTCTTTCATAGTCCCGTGTAGCCCCTATGTAATATTCACATGGTAACCATATGAAAACAACGTAGAAACCACATTGTTTATACGTAAAAACCATGTGTAATTTACCTCGAAGTAAAATTACAACAGCCTGATACAAATATTACTACTTCCATTATCATTTAATAAAATTACAAATGTTTTTCAATTTTACAGCCACAGTATAACATACTATATATTTTGAATTATAGACAACAATAGAATACATAATAATACACAAAACATCAAATCATAATTCATAAAATATGGATTTTACATTATTAAAAAGACAGAATCCGATTGGCATTATTTAAAACGAATCATTGGTCACGTTAGGACTTGAAGAGCTTACGTAATAATTTAACATTACGTTATTTTGATAAATTTATCTCATTTAAAAGTTATAATTCTAACAAGTCTATGGAGACGCTGGCTTCTGGGCTTTAGTTTCGGAAAGCCTTGATTACTCAAAAAGTTAGGACGCCGAAGACGACCGCGATGGAAAATTCAACTGGTTATACGGAATGGAATGAGAACTTGAAATTCAGTTCTGTCAGTGGAACTTTTTAGATGCGCGCCTGATACTAACTCATCCATCCTTCTTCTCTCTCGTTTTTCTTTATCTAGTTAGCGAAACTTTACTTTAAAGCCAATAGGATTTACATTGCAACAACCTTTTTTACGACCTTTATGCGGTAAACATCGATAAAACGTTATTGGCAAATTTTAACATTGCAAGTTCATACCTACGTGCGTAAAAGCATCGATACTCGTATTTACAGTACCAACTTTCTATGATCGCCGCTCCATTATACGGATAAAATTTCAAAAGTTCTTAATTCAAAAATATTTTTCTTAAAATATAAATTTCAATTAAAAACATGTAAAACTGATTACCTGCAAACAGAAAAGTGCAAAAATGAGATGAATATAAAGATTGGTGTCAACCCTGCAAATCTGAATTAATGAAAGAATGAACCAGGCCTTAATTTTATGGGATTCTGGAGCACCGTCGAATTAGCTGATTCTCCAGTACGTTATAGTAACAAAAGTGCCGATGGTCAAGTGACCTTGACGTGACCTTCATGATGGTCAAGAAAGTTATACTCAAGAAAAATACAATAGTTAACTATGAATGATATAAAAAATTGGATTAATCTTGGCGCGACCTTGACCATCACCATAAAATCTGTGGTCAGAGAACTTCACCAATGGTCAAGGCCAGAACAATTAACTAAAATATGGTATGTTTGAATCATACTGGCATAAATAACCGATTTTCTAGCTTTTAACCCTCAATATCTCAAAAACTATTGGTAGTCTTACTCCGTGATCATGGAGACGTGCAAGCTAAGAGCTACAAAGTATAATACTGTAGATTCAGAATCCCCTAAAATTAGGATCTAGTCCTTTCTGTAATTTCATTAATTTGATGTGAATAGTGATATTATACATTGAACTTGGTATGATACTACAGAGATCAAATTTCACTAATTCAGAAAATAGGAAATGATACTATAAATGAAGATATAATAAAAAACGATAAAATTCTTTAATTATTTTAGTAAAAGAATATGAAAAATTACCAAATGCAGGCTAGCCAATGAGCGACCAGCATGTAGAAGCACAAAAGGAGTATCAGCATCGCCGCGCCGTACTCGAGGTATCTGTCGAGCTTGCGAACGACTCTGCCGAGCCTTAGTAGCCTGACGACCTTAAGGGCGGAGAACAGGCTCCCGATTCCGTCCTCGTCATGGTCGAAGGCATTGAACACATCATAGGGCAGGCAGCTTAGCAAGTCAATTACAAACCAGGACTTTAGGTAGTTCATTCTTATAACCTAATATCACCACAAATCAGTGTTAATATACTTAAAAAAAAGAAGAAAAAAACAGAAAAGAAAAAAGAAAAGAAAAAGAAAAAAGAAGAAATATTAGCCATATTTTCAAGGGAACTTCATGCTCCCTCAAAATAAAAGTAAAGCTCAAAAGCTCCCGAAAAATCCACAGCTTACTACTCACATCATAAAAGTTATAAAAGAAAACCTTGATAAGCCTAACGCGATCCAGCCAATGGCTGTACCGAAGCAGTGGAAGAAAAAGGCAAATACTAAAAATGCTAAAAGTGCAAGTTGAAAGAGTAAGACGAGAGGAGGTAAAAGGTGAGGGGACCTTAGGGTCAGAGACGACTTCTCCGCCGGCGCCGACGAAAGTCGTGTGGAAGTTTAGTACGATGTCGATGAAAAAGATGACGTCGACGATCGTGTCGACCACGAGGAGGAACACGTCCTCGCTGGTCTTGTTCTTGAAGGCGACGTTGTACGGCACCATGATCGCTGTGTAGAACGTGAGGCAGAGGATTATCCAGTCCCAGATGGCCTTGAATGCGCAGTAGTGTAGAAGTATGTGCGGCGGGGTCTTCGGTGCCTCCTGCCTGTACTGCGGCATCACGTCCCCGCTTAAGGACATCATCTGTAAAACGGGAAAACGTGAACGTTCCTCTCGATCCGATCCGCGAAAGAGCCTTCATTTGCCGGGTAAGCGCGCTCCAGCAATTTTTTCCTTCTGAAAGCTCCGGATTTTTAAGTTTGAAACTTCCAAATGCATACTGCATTCGTGCACTTTACATTTTACGGTAATCTAGGAAAGGAGAGAGGCATGAGAAATTACTGTAAATCTATACTGGATTTCCTGCAGCAGTTTCGTAAGAAGTTTTTCAAGTAGTTTATATTTTTAAAGTACCCTAAGACACTTTTTTCTTTTCATTTTTCACAGTAAAGTAAACAGATTATTAGGATTTTAGTTGTTTAAAAAAATACTGCAGCGGTATCAATATAAGAAAATGCGAATTACATGAACTTATTTCATGCATATATCGTCCGTAGAAAACGAAGACTAGCAGTTTTAAAGATTGAGGCGAAAACAAATTCAAATTTCCGCATACGGAATACAACCACTAGGTGTGAAATGGCAAAGGTACAAGATGTTCTACAGTCTTCTGAAGAACATCTGAAAAAAACAATGTGCCATTCTTTAAAATAAAGGTACAAGATGTTTTAGTCTCCACAGCAAAGATTCAAGATGTGTTAGCCTTCACGGCAAACATTCGAGATGTGCTAGTCTTCACGACAAAGACTCGAAATATGTAGTTTTCATGGCAAAGGTACAAGATGTGTTAGTCTTCACGGCATATGTGCAAAATGGGTTAACCTTCACGGCAAAAGTTTAAAATGGATTAGTCTTCATGACAAACTTTCGAGGTCTGCTGATCTTTACGGAAAAAATTCACGGTTAAAGCGCGACCAAGATGTTCTATATCTTCACGGCATAGATGCGAGATATGCTAGTCTTCACGACAAGATTGTACAATATGTCACTCTTCACGATAAAGGTATAAGATGTCTCTTACCGAAATGTCCTGCAGGATATCATACCGTCCTGCAGGTATTTCGCGATTTTTCCTACAGGAACGATTTCCTGTAGGATAGTCCTGTAGGATATTCCTGCAGGAAATTATTGTCCACTATCAGACACATTTTTCTGCAGGATGATCCCGTAGGAAATTCCTGCAGGATGATATTCCTATAGGACAAATACCTGCAGGATGGCAGAATATTCTGCAGGAATTCCTGCAGGATGTCCTGTAGGCTGCCCTGCAGGATGTCCTACAGGACATTTTGGTAAGGAGTGGTAGTTTTCACAGCAACGATTCGATATGCGTTAGTATTCCAGCAAAGATTCGAGATGTGCTAATGTGCTAATCTTCACGGCAAAAGTACAAGATGTTCTACAGTCTTCTGAAGAACATCTGAAAATGATTAGAGATAACCTATCCTAGTCTTCACGACAAGATTGCACAATGTGCCATTCTTTAAAATAATGGTACAAGATGTTTTAGCCTCCACAGCAAAGATTCAAGATGTGTTAGCCTTCACGGCAAACATTCGAGATGTGCTAGTTTTCAAAACAAAGACTCGAAATGTTCTAATCTTCATGGCAAAAGTACAAGATGTTCTATAGTCTTCTCGGAAAAGATGCGAGATGTGCTAGTCTTCACGACAAAGACTCAAGATGTGATAGTTTTCATGGCAATGTTCTATAGTCAAAGATAGGAGATGTGCTAATCTTCACGAAAAGATTGTACAATGTGCCATTCTTCACGATAAAGGTTCAAGATGTGGTAGTCTTCACAGCAAAGATTCGAGATGCGTTGACCTTCACGGCAAAGATTCGAGATGTGCTAGTCTTCGCGAGAAAGACACGAGATGTGATAGTTTTCATGGCAAAGGTACAAGATTTGGTAGTCTTCACAGCAAAGATTCGAGATGCAACAGTCTTCACAGCAAAGACTCGAAATGTGATAGTTATCATGACAATGTTATATAGTCTTCACGACAAAGATACGAGATTTGCTATTCTTCACGACAAAATTGTACAATGTGCCATTCTTCACGATAAAGGTTCAAGATGTGGTAGTCTTCACAGCAAACATTCGAGATGCGTTGACCTTCACAGCAAAGATTCGAGATGTGCTAGTCTTAACAACAAAGACACGAGATGTGATAGTTTTCATGACAAAGGTATAAGATGTGATATTCTTCACAGCAATTATTCGAGATGTGTTAGCCTTCACAGCAAACATTCGAGATGTACTAGTCTTCAAAAGAAAGACTCGAGATGTGCTAATCCTGACGGCAACAGTACAAGATGTTCTATAGTCTTCACGACAAAGATATGAGATATGCTAGTTTTGACGACAAAATTGTACAATGTGCCATTCTTCTCGATAAAGGTATAAGATGTGGTAGTCTTCACAGCAAAGAAACGAGATGCGTTAATCTTCACAGCAAAGATTCGAGATGTGTTAGTCTTCATGATAAAGATACGAGATGTTTTTCGTGGCGTGAAGTGAAATGTACTAGTCTTCACGCCAAAGATGCATAACGTGCTGTATTATTCACGGAAAAGGTGAAAGATGTGCGAGTTTTCGAAGAAAAGGTAGAAAATGTGTTACTTTTCAAAGTGCGAAATGAAAGATGCTATTCTTCACGAGAAAAATGCACAATCTGCTAGTCTTCTCGGTAAAGGCGTGAGATGTGTTACTTTTCATGGAAAAGATGCGAGATATCCTTCTTTTCGCAACCTGCACTCTGCTAGTTTTCGTAGAAAACGATGAATGAGGAAATTTATTTACTTGATTTTAATTTAATCGTGTTGATTAAAAAGAACATGTTTTAAAGTAAATTTTAATTTTTCTCATTAATTAGAGAAACGTCTACAGTGTTCTGTAAAATATATCTTTTACTGATTGTATCCTATAAAATCTTGTAATTTCTTTACAATTTTTAATATTGGCATAAATATTATGATTATATTTATTATTGATAACTTATCAAAGAGTTAGTTTTGATCGTTTATAACATTTCTTTGTCTTAAAATAAATATTAAGCGAATCAAACGCTCAGTTCAATTTTAGTAGAATAAACGTTAGTCATCTGTACGGTATACGTGTGAGTTCAAGCTATAATCACTTAATCCACATTAGATCTCAATAATCCCCGAACTGATCCCAAATCATGTTTCACGTGCTTTAGCTCCTAGCTGAATAAATTCTCCGCTCCTATATCAGCATATATATGGAACATCTACGAATTCCTTCTAATGACTTTGCTATATACATGTTCTTGTTCCTTTTTAACCGTATGACCCATGCAAATTACATCCTTCCTGCAAAATCGGTCGGTACCAAAAATTATACTTATCTAATTCAAATACCAAACCATTTATGGTTAATTTAATTATTTGAATTACCAACTGAGTTTACTGATCGGTTATTAGGGGGTATAAAACCCATGCCCAGAAATCTGCCTTATCGATATCGATATGTTCTACGGTATATTTAAAAACTAAAATAAATATTCGGTAAAAATGAAGAATATCTGATTTCAATTTCAAATTACTCTAATCCTAACTGTGGGAAAGATATTGTTTGAAAAATTTTTCGTAAATATTTACAAATTTTTCAAACAATTTTTTTCCTACAGTTATTCATGAATGATTTGAAATTGATATCAGATATTCTTCACAGCAATGTGAAGGACAGTACTTTCGTTTTTTTTCAAAATTTGTCTTGTTTTTTAAATAACAAAGAAAATATCGATGTCGATAAGGTAGATTTCTAACCATGGCTATTACATTTCCTGTACAGTCTCAAAGCATTTCGAATCCTTTCAATTTGACTCCAGACTCTTGATACATTTCTTTACACATCCATGAATAGAAGCTCGAGCAGTCAGCCAAAGAAGAAAGCCGCCCCCTGACCGCCCATCTCTTGGCAAAAATCGATCGGCTCGCGTAAAATACTCACGTGACCGAGGTGGGACTGTTTGGTGGCGGCGGGCACGGCGGAGTCCTTGAGGGCGGGCAGGTGGGAGCTGAACTGCGACACGAGGACGGAGCGCGACCTCGTGACCGAGCGGGCGAGCTTGGCGAACTTGGACAGGCCGCCCTTCGTGTCGTCCGTCTCGATCGGCTGCTTCAGGGCGGTGATGTCGCGGAACGTCAGCAGGAACAGGACCACGAGGTCCCGCTCGTTCTTGATCGGCGCTATCTGCAGCAGCAGCCATAGCGGCGTTTCTGCGCGGTTTCGGAGCGTCAGAGAAACAGAGAAACGGGCCCGGGTTAACGATTGCCGTGCTCGGGGCGAGCTGAGCACACGGGGAGAGACCCTCGGCAGTCGCAGGGTATTATTTGTGACTCATCGAGCACGAATTAGTGACTTTTTTTAATATAAATTTTTAATATAATTTTTTTTTTAATTTAAACTACAAGTTCATGAAAACGTGACTTGCAGTTGATATCTCCTCGTGCAGTTGATATCTTTCGCAAAATAATCATTGCTGGTTTTAAAATTGTACAGATGTTTAATGGTATTGAGTATGTGAAAACATTTATAAGGGCTCACGAATTCGGTGCTCGAATTAGCCTCTATATTCTGGTTTTAACTTGAAATGATCGTAGTAAAAATTTATATCATAGAACAAATAAGTAGTATTACTTTTGAAAATACTACTTTCTCCAAGTTTTCTTAGAATAATGTAAATAAAATTTCTTTCAACGATCCTCATTTTCTTGAGAATCGAGTCAAAGTAATTTTTTTGCCTTTTCCTTTTATTTGATGAGTATTACAATTATTTAAGTTTATAGCATCTTAAAACGGATCATAAAAGAGTCTCCACTGGATTCGTTCATTATTTTTAACGATTTTTTTATTATAATAGGTGCGTAAAAGAAACATGTTAAAACCAGATTTTTTAAAATTTCATCGTATCTAAGTGATAAAAAATATTTAAGACTAAAATACATCACACAATTTTTAAGACATTCACGATAAAATTTAGAAGATGAAAACGATTGCTGAGTTCTCTCCGTGTACAAATTTATTTGATTAAAAAATATATTAAATATTAAATACAAATTAAAATACTTTACTATCAATGTATTTACATCACACTTTGTAAGAGGTACAGTATGCATAATAATGCTGATTTAATATATTCATATTATCAAAAAAGACGTAAGCAAAATGCGGGAAAATAAAAATGAGAAAGGAAAAAAAATACGTGCTAATTAAAAGAGACGAGCATAAAATATTTACATGTTCTTTTAATATTATCATACAGGTGTCAAAACGCGATCGCGGCAACGCATTGCCTCCACTCGCATTTTGACCAATCTATAGCTAACTAAAGGGGAAGAAATATAGTACCTTTAAATCGTAATATTTTATAAATCCACAAAAGTTGCAGTAAGATAATAATACTTTGGCCAATTCGTACAGCGTTACAACGAAAGAAAAAAACACTCACAAAATTTTGCATTCCTTACCGCAACTTCAATCGACACACAACAAAGTTATGACAAAATTACAGTCTCCTTCATACACGGAGAGAATTTTCTAGTAAAAAATTACTATCACAATGTGGATGAGTGAAAAATCCGAAAAATCGCTTCATTCGAGAGAAAAATCACTTTCGTTAATTAAAAAATAAATTGAACCACTTTCAGCTTAATTGGCTCACTTTTCAATCGACTCAAATGGTTTTTCACTCTTTTAAATGAATCTTGGAGTCAAGTGATTTGTTTGGTATGAAATTACTATTCAGAATTGTAAAAAAAATTATTCAGGGAAGTCATAATCTTTGCAATTTTAGGAGTAATTTTTATCAAGGTGAAATTATCACGTAGCGTTGTAAAAGTTACTCTCACAAGCAAATAGATGATCAAATGATGACTTTATTATTTTTGGTTCAAAATAATAAAGACTTTGTATCAGGATTGTTTGACTGTAGCTTAGAGACAAAAATAGAGGATTTAAAAGAAATCTAGGGAAAATCTGGGTTTGTGAAAATTTTAATTACTCGGGAACTAAAAGTCGTACTCTACTTACAAAAGGAAGTGGAATATAAAAGCTACAATTTGAGACATATCCGTGTAAAAAATCTTTAATGATTCAAAAGTAATTTAGAAGAGTTGAATTAAAAGAACCGAAGAAATGTCAGAAAATATAATTTACCTTGAAATCCTTAGTAGTTTTTAATAAATTCTTATAACTTCTCAACTAATAAAAATTTTTCAATCTGATAAATCTCAAATTTTAGCTTTTCTGTTCCCTACTGAAAAAAGTCACATGATCACGTGATGATCACATGAAGATCATGTGCGGATCACATGATAATCGTGTGAGATTTTGCTGTAACAATCGAGTGATAATCACGTGGCAATCATGTGATCCACATGTGATCTTCATCTGTGATAATCACGTCATAGTCACATGATTTTTAAGAATTTATTTTTTTATTTTTTTTATTGAAAAATCACGTAATAATCATGTGATCTTCATGTGACAAGCATGTGATAAAAAGGTGATATGCATGCGATTTTTAGTAAAATAATTTTTTTTTGAAAATCACGTGACTATCACGTGATTATTACGCGATGATAATGTGACAACATGAAAATCACATGAAGATCACATGAAGATTACATGTGGATCACATGAAGATCACATGAAGATCACATGAAGATTACATGTGGATCACATGAAGATCACATGAAGATTTAATGTGGATCACATGAAGATCACATGAAGATTACATGTGGATCACATGAAGATCACAAGAAGTTTTAATGTGGATCACATGAAGATCACATGAAGATTACATGTGGATCACATGAAGATTACATGTGGATCACATGAAGATTACATGTGGATCACATGAANNNCACATGAAGATTACATGTGGATCACATGAAGATTACATGTGGATCACATGAAGATTACATGTGGATCACATGAAGATCACAAGAAGATTACATGTGGATCACATAATTGTCACATTATTATCACTCGATTGTCACAGCAAAATCTCACACGATTATCATGTGACAATCATGTGATCCGCACGTGATCTTCATGTGATCATCGCGTGATCATCACGTGATCATCACGTGACTTTTTTAAGAGGGTTCTACTTTATTTTTATTTTATTTTTTTTACGTATTTATACGACTTTTAGTTCTCGAGTAATTAACATTTTTACAATACTTTTTTGTTACTAGGATTCATTAAAAAAATTCCCAAGACAAATTTTAATTATTCTTGGACCGAAGATCATTTTTTGAAGTTTGGATGAAATCGAAGACCCGCAATCCTGATCATCTCTTTATCAGAAAAGCTATAATTTGTTGAATGTTACCGGCATTTTTATCAAGCTAAGTAATTTTTACCAAACAAATCACCTACTTCAAAGACTACCTAGTGCACAGTAATTTTTGCAAAACAGGAGAGTAATTTTCGTGAAAAAAATTCTCTCCGTGTGCTTACACAGTAATTATACAGTGTGAGAAAATACTGAAAGGAGATATGTATATGTCTAATGATAATTAATAACAACGAAACGAGTAATGACCATCATTAATACAACGAGGTAAAAAGAAAAGAAAAAACGAGGTGCAGGGACGAAAGAAGGAGAAGAAAGGGGAAGACGGTGGTGTTTACGGTGACGCGCGAGTCCGGGGGTAGCGGGAAAAAAGAAAATGCAAATAACGCAACACGCGCGTTATAATTCCGACGCGGCGGGTCGCGAGTGAAAGGAGACGCGCGCGACTTCGCCGCTACCGCACCTTTGAAGAGCCGAGGAGGAAAAAAAGATATTCGACCTACTTCCCTTTTCCTGAACTTTGTCTTCCTCTGGTTTTTCTTTCGCGCTCGCGTGTTTCGAGCGGAGGTTAGACTCCGATTCTCCTTTTTTTGTTTTTCCAAACGCATGTATGTTATTTATTTATTTTTTTCAATCACGAAAATTTATGGTAACGACACGCAATGCTGCTCGGAGAACTACACGTGTTCGTTTGTTTGATCGTATAAGGAAATTGGATTTTATTTTTTTGAGAATCGAGTGCAATAATTATTAACTTAACCACCTGGGAAATCAATAGTTTCAAATTATGCAAAATGCATAAGAATAATTTTGTTATTCTTCAATATTTTTTAATTAATTCCTCTAAATTTAGACAGATAAGACATGACAGTAAAGAAAATAAGTTATATTCATTATGGATCGAATAATTTGTTTAATGTATAAGTTCGTTGATGAAATTTTTAAGAACAAAACTTTAATATATCGATAGTTCATGAAACGGGTTGATCTTTGATTCCTGATTTTTGATAATATGAAAATTTATTTAAAAAATAATTTTGAAATGTATTGAATTTAATTGATATTAAAAATGATAAGATTGAATTGAAAAGGATTATTTTTTATAAAGGGAGATACTGTAGTATAAAAAGAATATTATTTTTATTTGAATGATTTAATAATATGTTAAATTAGGTACGTAATTGATTCAACAACTTATTACTTACACCTAAATTTATTTTGATACCCAAATATATTTTAATTTCTTTGTAATAAAATTAAATAGTACATTTTTTAACCTATTAGAATATATTCAATACATTGATTTAGTAAACATTGTATTACCTATTCATTTATCAGATTTTTTTTCAATTATAACATAGTCACTTAAAAACCAATTTCCATGTAAATTAAATTTACAGAATGATGTTTATTCAAGGGATAAAAACTCCTTTCAACAGCGTTCCCTTTTCCTTATTAAAAAAAGTACTTTAAAAAAAAAGAATATTTTACTCTTCCAAGTAGGTAACATTTGTTGTCACAATTTCAGGCATTTAAAGTAATTTCCGAGAGTAAATCGCTGAAACAGCAAAATGTTTAAAGGCTCACTCTTTTAAGCGTGTAATTGCGTTGTGAAAAGGTAATAAATCTATCGATTACCGTAGCGATTCTAGGACACGAGAAAATTGCTAAAACCACCTCTTTACTCGTTCATCAGCCCGGGGCAGCTCTGTTTTTCCGCGGTATGTATGTTAAAAATTTTATGAACGCCGGCGATTGTCCCGCGGCCGATCGATACTCAGAGGCATTCACCTCTTTTTCCCTCGCGTCGAAAAAAAAAAGTAGGAGGCAGAGAAAAAGGAAAGAGTACAGCGTTGAAGCTTCTAAATTTAGCCGCGAATATTTTTTTTCCATCTCGCGACTTTGGCCTACCGCCGCTGCTTCAATTAATTTCGCGTTTCGCGCCGAAGTTAATATTTTTCGCGAAAAGGGAGCAGAGAAATTTGTGCGGCCTCAAAGAAATCGCGAGCCGCTCGTTAAAGCGACGCTCGATCCCCCTTCCCCCGTTTTTTCTTCTTAATTAAAAAATTCTCGCGGGAAAAAATCACGGTCCATCGGTAGGTGGCGCGCGGGGGTAGAGCGAAGAATTAATGTTCGATGTGGAAAATGAGAAAAGAAGAGGGTGATTACAGAAGAACGAGGGAAGAATGCTAGTTTTTTTGTCATTTATTTTTAAGTACTTGCTTCTGTGTTTTATGAAAAATTAATTAAAACAAGTCGAATTTTTTTAATGCAAAAATGCGTTTTTTTGTTGTATTTTATATAAGCAAATTTTAATCTATTTTCGAACTAGAAAGTGAGAAAGTTTTGAAAAAGTTTGTTAAAGGGTTATTGAATCTGCTTTTTCGTCGCCTTCTTAAATATTTTGTATTTTCGTGAAATATTTTTTGCAGTGTTTATTTACATTCAATATTGATCGTACACAAATTCAACTTTTTTTCAATACTTTTAAAATAACTTTATTTAACTGTATCAGTCTTTAAAATGATTCTTCGCAAAAAATATTACAATTTTTTAAGGAAAACAGAGGAAATAAGAAAATTAAGCTTATTTACAGAATGCAAAATTAGACAATTATTAGAATAACTAAATGTCATTATTTAAAAAATTTAAATTATTTTAAAAAATGCTCATAGTTTTCCTTTTAATCTCGACTTTTAAATAAGTGTACATATGATTTTAGGCAGAAGAATATTTTTATAGAAAAAATTAATGTTAAAAAAATAATTCCTTTAATAAACTGAACGTATAAATAAAATTTTAATTTAATAAAAATTCTACTTATTAATTTATTGAAAACTAAAAATTTTGCTTCAACCGCGATTAATTTATTGAAAGACTTAAAACAGTGAGAATTTTTCATAAATGCCCAGATTAGAATATTAAGTAATTAAAAATGGAAAACTAGTGAAAAAAAGTCTAGAGAATGAGAAAGAAAATGAAAAAAAAAAGAACGAAACTGGCAGATAGATATCGCATAATTGCGACGTAAGGGAGCAAAATAAGGGGTCTGCTAAAGAAAAAACGACCGACACTACTGTGCCGACTCTTTACTTTATTTATTTTGTTTAATTTTTTATTATACTCCTCTTACTTCGCTTGTGAGCAGGTAGGGTTGCCACCAACTAATGAAATCTATATAGACTGACATTTTTTTCTCACATTACATTCAAAATTAATACATACAGTCTAAAGGCACTTCGTTGGTTTTTTCGTATTTCCGAAAAGGCTAGGCAATCTGTCGTGTTTCGCGTGAGACTGTTTTTTTAGTTTTCTATACCAATTATTTTTAATTAAAGTGGCAATCCTAGATGCAGTGCGAGCTCGAGGTGACTTACAGACAGGATTTTCTCTCACGAATTTCACATTACCTCGTGGGGTACCTTTAAAGAAAATTATTTTTTATTATTTTCCACCATTCAATTTAGCTTCTAGGTGAAGAAAAATTTACAGGTGTCAGTGGTATGTTTATGTGGCTGTATTAGTATTAACTGTTTTAATAGTGTACATGTTCAATTATTAATTTTTTTATATAACCAACACCAAAGTAAACATTCATTAAATATTTCGTGATGTTATTATCACGAATTGTCAACAAAAATAATAAAATACTTCTTAATAATTATTAATGAATCATTTTTACTTTGAGTTTGATATCGTTAATGAATTACACCCAGTAAATTTTTCTTCTTAATAAATTTGATGATTTATTGAAAACAACAATTGCATGTATTTACAGATTATGTGTAGTTAACAAAATAGCCACAATCTTTACAAGGGTTCGTTTAACTTCATGTTAAATTACATCTTTGCATTTTATACTTTATTTGAATAAAAAATGTGCGAACAAAAGGTAAAAATTTAGAAAAAAAATCGACATCAAGGGAATTTCTGAGCAACGAAAAACATGCACTGCATTGAAAATAAACAACTGACTCGCATTGGGAATAAAAAAAAAATACATAAAAATTCCTATTCTATACAATGCACCGACGTCATCGTTGCCGCTGTTCTTAAAACAGCTTTCGAATGCACGTGTGCGTCTGACCATCGCGATACTCGTACTACTTCAGAAGGGTGCCCCTTTCGCGTACGCTACGTTCTCGTGGAGATACAGATTTTCTATGAGTATGTCATCAAATTTAAATCTTTATTATTCAAGTGCCATATCGAGCTCTCGAAATATAGCTCTTGTTGTACGATGTGACAGAGAAATGCACAAATTGAAAAAAGGGACTTGTTTTAGCGTTTTTTGTTATTTTTTTTGTTGCTCTTGTAATGTGTGCGCTTGTTTTTTGTTTTTCGCGGGGATTCGGATGAGCTGGAAGCTGATACTCACTGTTCTTTTTGTAAAGCAAAATCTCGAATTGGTCGCAAATTTGTCCCTCGAGGCACTCCTCGATCCGCGCGATGGCCTCTTTGTCGGTGAGCTCTCCGTACATGAAGTTGCAGCGACATGATTTTTGCATTACCTGAAAAAGCGAGGAGAAATTTTTTTCACGATTCGATTTCGTACTGCTGATCAATTGACTATTTATTTCTCTTTCATTTTCTTCTTTAATTAAAGTTATTGCAAAAAAAGAAAAGAAGGTTGTTTAGTCAAATATTATAAATATTTTTATACATAATTTAGAAAACAGAAAATTATTTATAAAGAAAACCAGTTATAACATTTCCTTCTGCAATTACTGGAAACATTTCAATATTTTAACCCTAAAAAAATTCCTTAATCAATTTTCCCTTAGAATACCTCAGGTATCGCTGAGGATACCACAGATACACTGGAGGATACCTTAGGTATCCCCGAGGATATCTCAGGTATATGAGGATATGAGTTACTCTTGAGGATACTGAAGGTATTCCTGAAAATATTTAAGGTATTCCTGCAGATACCTAAGGTACTCCTGAGAATATCTAAGGTATTTCTGAGGATATCTAAGACTTTTCAAAGAAGACAAAATTTTAAAAAATGTTAATTTTTCTAACATACTTTTTTCTTTGTTGAGTTATTTTCAGATTATTCAGCACCTTAATCCTTCAATTAAATGACAAATAGTAATTTATAATCCCCGTTAGATAAAAAAATCCACTTTAATTTATCTTATTCTTACCAGGAGAGTGTCTCACCTTCGGAACACTAATCTCTTCGAAACTTTACATGGTGTTTTTTTTAACCTAAATATGAATCCAGATACCTTTAGTTTGATTTTATAGCCCTTTATTCAGCAGGTATAGCTGAAAACCTTAACATTGCTTATATAGGAAATGCTAAAAGTATTGTATATAC
>UXGC01001616.1:0-19802 GCA_900480045.1 Eurytoma adleriae | reverse complement strand
GGGTGGGACAGTACGGGGCGTGGGCGTATTTGTTTCCGTCAATATGTGCGCGCACGAGCAAGCCCTCGGCTCGCTATTTGCACTGCCACAATTTCGTTTCCCGCCCGCGAGCGCAATTCATTTTGGAGTCGTCGCTGAAAAAGAGAGAGAAAACGAGAGCCCGCGCGCATGCCCGCCCGCGTCATTTTTTTCCACCCCCAACCCCCCCCTCCGCGGCCCGTGTTTGTCCCTTTGCATATTTCAGATCGTATTAACGTCGCTGCGGGGGGTTGTTGCCGCCGCCGCCTCGCTCTCGTTTTTTCCTCGACCCGATGCGTTTCAGGAGAAACTGCGCGCGTTAAGCTGATTGGCGCGCGCGCGCGCTGCCTTTTTATTCCGTATCCTCGTGCCGGATGCCGGAACTTTTTCATTTCGACGGCGCGCGATTTTTATCGTTTAATTAGGCCGCGCGCCTCGATTTTTCGTATCGATCGGCTTTTGCCGGCTTCGCGGCGCGACTTTTTGAGTGGGTCAGGTGTAATCTCAAATTTTGTTTATTATTGTTTTATTTTTAAAATTGTATTATATTTGCTTTTAATTCGTAATAATATTTTTTTTTTTAAACAGGAACGAGCGATTTTATGATTGTTACTTCTATCACTCATTCTTGAATTATAAATTATGTTTATTATCGATGGATGGATGGATGGATGAGTACATTAGCTCTTGTTTATTAATATTTTTTTTATTTATTATTAATTTTAAACCCATTAATTTTATCCATCGAGAACAATCTTAATTTATAGTTAATTATGAGCGATTTCGTTTAAAATAAATAGAAAATAATATAAATGAACAATTAAAAAAAAACAATTCATCCGGAAATTGGCCATTACGTTTATAAGAGTAACGAAATTTGTCTCCAATTGTTTTGTTGTATTGAAAACCAATTTGAAGCTCTAATTAGTTTTGTTACAAAAAGGCTATCATTTACTTTTACTTCCTATTTGCTTTGAGCGCTATTAAAAAAAATGCGATCTTTGCTGAAGAAGATAATTGGATTATAAATGTCACGTTGTTTTGCCGAATAGTTGGAAGAAAGTTCAATCGAAAAAAAAGCCAAATGTTTAAGTAGAAAGTACCGAAGACCACCGCCGTGACACTCCGGCTTTAACAAACTTAGACAAATAGTGAAAGCAAACCAAAGACGTTTCTCCAGTTAGCTGCATTCCTATAATTGCCCTGAGTTTTTGCGATAGCGAGGTATCATTTTATCCACACTGAAAAAAAGTTCTAGTAAAAATTTCAAAAGTTCTTGTAAAAATTGTAAAACTGTATCGAAAGTATCGTACACTGGCTGACATTTAGTTGAAAAATTACCCTCTCTGGTAAAGTTTACTAAAAATTTAGAAAAAATACCATATTTGCTAGTAAAATTTACTATACTGTCTAGCACAATTTATTACAACAAATTTTACTGAAGAGAATGTTAATTTTTCAAGAAAATATCAGTCCGTAGCCACTTTCCCACACAGTATTCTAATTTGTACTAGAATTTTGTCTCAGTGCTTGAAATTTTGCGGGAATACCGTATTTTAAAAACAATATCGAGTAAAATCCGGCGCCGCGTTCAAAACAGTCAATTAAAATTGTTTACGCGACGCGTCGGCTCACCCCCTATAGGCAAATCTTCGCCGCGTAACAATAATTACCGAGAAATTCGAGCGAAGTCAGTGAGGTAGGTGGTGTTGGTTGCTGGAAACTTCAGCATCGAGTATTGACAGCTCGTCGGGAACTTCTCAATTTGTTGGCCCAACTTATCAGGTCGAATCACCCCTCGCTCTCAAGCACGTGTTCCTCGCGATCTCCGACGGGTGCGTTCGATTTTTTTTTGCTCGATTACTCGGTTTGATTTGTTGTACGTAAGTCGCTTATTTAGCCGTTGATTGATTGATGATATCTTTTACCGGTGGATGTTGTAACGTCCTCTCGTAAAGGATGTAATTAATTAGTCGTTACTTTTAAATATAATTATATTGCTATTAAAAGATATTTTGCTTTAAGCGTTCATTATGATATATTACGTCTACAATCTTTTTCCTTTCTTGAGATACTGAATGCATAACCGTACAATTTCAATTAAATTAATCGATCGGATCGATTCTTCGTTTAACTTTAAGATTGAAATCAAAAGTACACGCAGACGTACACTGAGAAAAACTTGTAGTAAAAACATTTAGTACAGGCATTTACTTGAAAAATGACCATACTTTCTAGTAACATTTACTAAAAAATTTAGAAAAACTAGCATACATTTTAGTAAAATTTGCAATAGAGTATAGATAATTTATTATATTTAGAGAAAATTTTACTAAACCATATAATAATTTTTCCCTAATTTTCGTGACAGTATAGTAAATTTTAATAGAACTTCTTCTCAGTGTAAGTCCAGAATGCGGAAAGAATACTAGGACAAAGACCAAAGTCGTCTTTTTAAATCGCAAATGAATCGTTTGAATCAGTTCGCTTACCGGAGTTTGTTCCTTTGCTTTCTAAATGACGATTTCGCTCGCCGCTGCGGAGACAAAAAAATCGCTAGCCAAGAGGCGAACGGATTGTCCTTGTGTTTTACCTAGTCACTCATCTCGTTGCGTCAGTCAAAAATCATTTTGCGCAATTATCTTTTTGTCAAATTTCGTCATCTCGATACACAATCGTTTATTTATTACGACGTCGCCTTATCGATTTTGAATATCGATGGCCACAATATTCGACACATTCGAACCTAATCCAGGGCCGTATTTTTCAATTACTAAAAAATACAATACCAGTGAGCTTAATTGATTCCGATATTCATAATATAGGCTTGTGAATTAAGGAGGAGGAATGCGGGAGCAGCCGTTTCTCTGAGGACTAAGGTGCACGTCGTCTTACGTGCACATACCGGCTTCGCCCTGCGAGCCGCGATTGTGCATTCGGCGGATCCGCGCGTCCTCCTCTAATTGGCAACTCCGTTCACGCCCCCGCAACTCCGCATCCGTTACGCCGTGTCATCCGAAGAACTCGCACCGGAGGTACATACGTGTGCGGACAGCCTAATGCTGGGTGTCTTCAGTTTCCGAAAATCCGCGCACTGATATATTAATAACAATCAAGTCAAGTCACTTTTCAAGCGATAGAAATTGAGCGCAACTAAAGGGTATTACACTCAAAATTCAAGTAAAATTATTTCATAAAAAAATATAGGCTAGAAGGAGAAATTAACCGGTTGAATGGCATACAAATTCAAAACGTATTTACGCATGAATTTAATGTTTTAATTTCGAATCATTCAATTTTATGTTTGTTTAAATTTTTTAATTTTCTAATTTATCTGAAGTTCGTATTAAACATTCAAAACAATTGAGTATAAAAAACACAAAAATAAATGTTTAATTACAAAAGTAATTTATTGCAATTTGTTATTTATATAGTGTAACTAGTCAAAAGCTCGTTACACGTACAAATGGAGCTTGCACAGCGCGATTTGCTATCAGTTAATAAAATGACGTTAAACAATCTCACCGACGCATTCGATCAACCATCATAATCCCCAATAATAGCATTAAATTTTTTAATTGAAAAAAAGAAAAATTTAATTTTCACATCATCTTGAAATCGCACCCGACTCCATCGGCGATATTCCGCAAGCTCCGTCGGTGACTAATCCCCCCCGTAGCATCGAATGCATCTCATTAATCTCCTTCTTCGCTCCCGGGACGAAGGAAAAAAGAGCGACTGAGTCACGCAGGCTGATAAACTCCGCGGGCGCTCGGAGCGTCGAGGTGAGAGGATCCCGGCGTAACGCGCGCTAAAAGACGCAGGCGTGTGGGCAGTGCTCGCGTACTTTTCTTTCTTTTTTCTTTACCTCTTCCTCGCCACCGGCGCTTGGGCAACGCGAAGGGACGCGTCGCTCCGATTGCGCGAGCACCGCTCATTCGATTATTCCCCGCTGCAACTTTTACTTTTTTTTTTATATCGAATTCTAGAGTGAGCTTGATATCCGCGCGGGGAGAGATACATTCTTGAATAATAAGAAGCGGAATGAGTTTGTACGATTCCGCGATTCCTTCGGTATTTTACAACGAGTTTCATTTGAGGTCGCAGTCGGGAGACTCGAACTACTTTTTTTTGCTTAATATGAAAAGACGTTATTGCTCCTATGTAAATATGTAAAAATAAATTTTAAATTAAAAAAACTAATATTTAAAGTTCGAGATCTTTTATCAACATGTTTATAGGTCACGATGTTTTAAATAATTGATTGATTCATTTAAAAACAATGGGAATAATTACAAAATTCTACATCAGTTTAAAGCGAGCCCCATCAGTCATTTTTCATAATAAAATAAGATCACCAATCAATCTATTAAAATCTATATTATACAGATTCTACTTAAGAAGCCATCCGCACCCTATTGAAGTAAATTACCTATATCAGTACCCTCAATTTTGCAATTCAGCAATAATTAACGACGCACCGACCCAACCCTCTCAATCGCTCGGTCACAATCGCCAACCGCGTAAAAAAAAGCGTCTCCCTTTGTTCCCCGAGATCGCCGTAACTCAGCGAGCAGAAGCCGTGGGCACCGCGGACTGACGCACGCGCGTCGTTACGCCGGCGGCTTTTCAACGTTGGGCAACGTCGTCGTCGCGATAATTTTTCCATTAAAAAAAAAACGAAGCCAGCGCAGAGTTAACGAAGCAGGTATTTTAATAATACACCGTGACCCTGCGCGGGACCTTTTACGAGATGCGCGCGCGCGCGCGACTGCGTTACCCAAGCTCCGGCGCGTGGATTCCTCGCGACTTTATCATTTTGAAAGACACCACCGGCTGCGCTTTTCTTTTTCGAGAAAACGACATTATGCAAGTGACTGTACGGCTAATTGTTCGTCAAGCGGAGATCGTAACAGACGGATGCTTTATTTTTTACTCAATCGCGTCGCTCGTTATATTACCTGTCCGAGAATTTCTCGATCGATAGGTTCGAAAATAAATAAAAATGCAGTGGAGAATGCTCGGCTAAGTAAACGTTTTACGGTGAAGAAGGAGGAGAAAAGCTTTCGTAATGTGCACATGCGATGTGTAATTATGTATGTGTTTAAGTAGATAATGCCGGCTATGGTAAGACGTATCTTAAGTAAAATTAAATAAAGTCTTCACTGAAAAAAAATGAAAAATATTCTTCTTGTGATAAATTTTTTAATAGTAACTTTATTCAATTATTTTTTTAATTATTATTTATTTTACGTTTTTATAACGCTTGCGTTCGCTTTCTTGTGTAGACTGTAATTATAAATAGTTTACAGGACCAAACACGTCGACTAATTTTTTTTCCAGTGACGCGGTTTTCATTAATTAACTAAATTTATAATGTAACGGAACAAAAAAAATCAGTTAACCGTAAAAAAACGTTAAAAGCTACACGAGGCTGCCTTATCCAGGAGTGGAAGTTGCCCGCTATTCGCTTTGTCTATTGTATCATATTAGTGTAAAAGTGGTTTACTGCTCGAGCATCAATACGAAAGCCGTCGTTTTATTGTGTCTACCGGCGTCGAAAACATTGAAAGCCCCGCTCGCCGGGCTTCTGTCCCGGCCGTTATATTGTGCCTCTCACTGCAGAATCCAGGGAAAAATAAGTGAAACGTCACCGGCGCTCTTTTATTCCTCTTTTTTTCACGCCCCCTCCACCGCCTTCCTCCCTTAGCGGCTCCCGGTATAGACTGCAAAACAGGGCTAAATGTTTGCGCACCGCCGTTGAAAATACGAATTTTCCCGCGCGCTATTTGTTTATACTTTGCCGCTTTATCGCCGCTCGGCTCGCAAAAGTTTACGGTCTGCGCGCGGAAGGCGCGCTCCTCTCCGCGGCCCAAGTATATGTTTTATGAAAGTAGCGATCGGCGTCGTGCGCGTTTTATTGTAAATAGCCAATAATCGGATGTTATTTGTAAAAAGAGAGCGTTGCTAGAATTTTATTTGATATCGGGGGCCGTCGAGCGCGAGTGCGCTAAGAATAAATAAATGGAAGGAGCGAGATTTATTTTGTTATTGAATACCGATTATGCATTGCGCTTTTATCGAGCCGTTATTTAGTTTGTCTTATTAAAATATTTATTGATAAATGCCCGAATTTAAATTCAAAATATTAAGCAGAAAACATTTTATCGAAAATTATCACTTATGCATGAAATTTATTCATTACCTTAATATACAATACAATATTTAACAATAAATATGTCGAAAAACAGCCATACTAAAAAAGTAATAAAAGAAAATTTACAATAAATTTTTGAAGGTTGGGGTCTGACTTAAAACAAGATAAAATGTACAATCATTTTTATTTTATTTTATTTATTATACGAGATTTCTCCCTTATACAATACAAAGTACAACATTTTTAGCAAAATGACGCATACAAAATTAGTACAATTTTACAGTTAGTACAAATTAGTACATTTTTGGAAAAATTAAAATTTTTTGTAAAAATGACCATAAGTATGGTAAATGATACTGGTATATCCCCCATTTTAAATAATTTCTAGTAAATGTTCCTATTCAGTTTTCTCAATGTAAAGTAATATTGTGTTGAGTATTACGTATGTATGCGATTGAAATGACGTTTCTAAAATTATAACGTTGAATAAATGAAAGTTTATTTTTTTATTTTCAATACATTTTTTTATTTTTAATAGTTTTCGCAATCTTTAATGCATGGTTTAATAATTTTTATATGTGACTCACTTAATTGACTCCAGAATTAATGAGATGAGACTGTGATCTTTTTCTTTCGATTTTATAATTATTCACGACATTGTTTCTAAATGGCTTGACAAGTAACATTGAATTTTTCTAAATACTGCTTAATTTGCAATAACAAACTATTCTATTCCTCTCTACTTCGTTCTATTCTATACACACAACTAAGTGTCGAAAATTTTCGAAAAAATCAAATTCCAGTAAACAAAAAAAAATTTTGCAAATACAACCGCCGCCCTTTGTTCAAAGCACAATGTAGCGAATCAAAATACAGGGAATGTTTACACGCCGAGGGAGGGAAGGACACGTGCTAGCGCATCCCAGCGATGTAACGCTCGCTCAAAGACGAAAAATCGCGAAGGCGCGGAAAAAACAGAGCGCGCGCCGCACTTGCTTTGCGCGCGCACCAAACCCGCGCAAGTTTACTTTGACGGAAGTCAAGCAGGAAATGGAAATTTTCCACTTTCAAAGGATTTCTTGAAAATCCGAGGGCCTGCTCGCCTCCCCCCCTCGCTTCTTTCAATCGCGAGAGTGCGCACGTGCCCGGGGAAAGAAACGCCTTTCGATCTCGGCGAATTCGAGAGGCGGGAGCGCCGCTTGCATTGTGCCGGAGCGAAGGACTTTTTTTTCCGAGACGAAAGCTGCCGGTACTCATTCGTTTATCGATTCCCTCGAATGATTGTCGCTGATTTAATTTAGGTTGCACGCGGGGGAGCGATTGTTTACTTTTATTTGCTGTTTTCGATTTTAAACGTTTCAGAGTTCTTTTTAAAACATTGTAGACTGAGTTATTCGTGGTAACAATTACACAGCAATTTTGCTTTACAGCATGATTTTTTTTTTAGTTTTTAATAATTTAACTTAACGCACTAAAGAATCTTCTCCAAAATTTTGAGATGAAGCTTGCTGTAAAAGTTACGTTGCAAATCTGGAGTATTTGTATCACAAGTGACTTGTATCACAAGTCCCAGTATTTTTATAGTCAAAAATTCAGTAATTTTTACCAGAAAAACTCTGTAATTTTAGTGTAAAAATTTCTATAATTTTTTCAAACTTTTGTGTACAAAAATTTGTAGTATGAATAACCGTTCAAGATTCAGATAAAAATAATTGAAATTTTCTTCTGTAAACATGTTCAGAGATGCAAACCATCATACGATTTCGTTTTTCACGTAATTTTATGGCGAGCAATTCTTTTTTTTTTTTAAATTTTGCTAATACTTTCTCTCATCTACAGTGAATAAGACGAATGGTTTTGAAAAAAAAACAAAAAAATAAATAAATAAAGACGTAATTTCAAAATGATCAGGTTTTAGACTTTCTAGGCCTAACTTTTAGAACGTAAAACACACGTCATATCTAAATCTTTGATAGTAATTACTATCTTTTTTAAAAGTTCCAGAAAAATCAACCACCATTCAATACCGAACAAAAATTAACCAGTGATCTATCAAGAAACAATGAAAATAATTACACGCTAATCCTCGACTGTATCACAATTGAAGTATTTAACAATTAAGTAATTAACAATTCTTTCCTACGATCGACACAATAAAAAAACAAACTGAAAAAAGAGGGAGGAAAAAAAATTGAATCCTGAAATTGTGCGGTGCAGTCCCGTCGAGAGGTTCGAGGACCGATGGTGTGCTGCACGCGGCCGAGGGAAAAGTCGGCGAGCGATCGCGATCTAGATCGGGAAATAATTCCCCGTCAAGGATCTCTCAGCCTCGTCCTCCTTATAAGCCGCTCTCTCGGGTGAGAAGGTTCCGATGTCGCGTCCTTTCCACTCCCCTCCCTCCCTTCCTTGCTTACGGGTTTCGCAAGCCGAGAAGGCTGAGAAGGCAGTTCGAAATTCGCGTGGAAGTAAACGATTTCAGGATTTTTCGAAGCAAGGAAATTAAGAAAAAAAGATGGGTTTATTTTAAAGAAACGAAATTTTAAGTTAATTATTGCGATTGTAAAGTAATTTTTACACATCATATTTCACCGTCATTATTAAATATAAGATTTCATACTTTTGAATACTTTTTTTTTAAAATAACGTAACATTTTTTTTTTTTAATTACATAAAAATTTAATGACAGCTGGGTATAATATGTAATAATGCGTTTGTAAAGAGAGCCGCGTTTAATTTTGTAATACTTTTTATCATTCCCCATAAAAAATCAAATTAATTATTTCACTTAAAACACGATTATACAATGACACGGTGCACTTGAAAAAAAAAATCTCGAAAAGAAAACGAAATATTTGAATTTTCCAAAAGTAATAAATTATCCCGAGGACAGCCGACATTCTCCCGGAGCGCGCACCGTCGAAATTTCGTTTTATCACATCGAACGACAATCCGAAGCGGGGGTTCGCGTACCCGCTTGGTTAATATGATCCGCGCGCGTCTTACGCAATGCGTTTTTCCTCGTTATCGGCTTGCGTAATTCCTCCGCCGCGCCCGAAAAAAGAGTCGCCCGCGAGAAAAACGCACGAAAAGCAAAGATACGCATCTCTCTGCGCGAGGTGGTACGTTTTAATGGCCCTTCGCCGTACTCGCGTCTATATACAGGCATCGCTCCAGCGCGCAGCTCCGTTTTTTTTTTCGGGGTTCGAGCCGCCGAGATTGATTGGACCGAATTCTTCGTAAGGAGATTAGGTCGTTAGTACAAGAATATTGTTTTAAAAGTGGATGCTGATTTTCTTTGGAAAGTTGATTAGCAATCGATCATCCTGATAAGGTATATTTTTTTTGCAAGTGACAGAATGCAAATAAGTATTATTTTAATAATAGATTATTTATTTATTAGTTGTACTTTTTATTATTTGCATTTGAATTATAGAAAGCTTCATTATATATCGTTTCGTAAAACAAGTGCAATACTAAATTTTTTGTTGAATTACGTAAAAACGTAACTAGATTATTTAATAATTTCCTTACGTAATTAAAAATTGCATCCTTCTCTATAGGTATACATTTAATATATAAAAAATGACACATAATTAAAAAAAAAGTTTTGGAATATCAGGAAAACGCGTCGCTCGATTTTTTAATTTTCTTAAAAGTACCTCGCCACCAGGTTACTACACACGCGTGTACAAACGTGCATTACGTCTTTTCGTTAATTAGTTGTCACCTAATTGCTACCGCTCGTTCTAAGCCCATTCATTCGCTCCCGTACAGCACCGAGATAGATGGGACGTTTCGTAAAATTTAAAGAAGACCCAGGAGCGGGAAGCCGGTGAATGGACCGGTGCATCCTTAAATTCTATGGAGCCATTAATATAATTACGCGGAACAATTTGGTTGATGGGCGGCGCGGCCGTGGAGAAGCGGAGCGTTTGACTAACCTACGGCAAACTTGGCCGCCGACGTCTCGGTTTGTTTTGATGCGGTCGAAAGGTCCCCGACTCGATAAAGTGATTTAAGTTACAGTCCCGCCCGATCCCTAGTCAAATAGATTTTCCTTTTATTCGGCACTTCCCCCGGCTTGCGTCACCGAGTCTTGAGGATGAACTCAATGCGATATAGAGGGAATTGAGGGTTAAACTTAGAAAAACGCACTTGAATAAGAAGCGAAGGTGGAACTTGAAATAAAAATAAAATTTGTTGGATTCTTTTAAATTTCATTTGAACAATCACTTGCTAAAAGATCTAAATCTAAACTAAATTGATATTTTAAATAGAAAATTGAAATAAAAACAATTCCATGAATGGACATATTAAAAACATTTTACATATCTATCGTTTTAAATAATGTATTTAAAATATTTCGAGTAATTCCTGAAAATAAAAAAATAATTTTTTTAAAGCTCGTTGAACATTGAATTAAGTAAAAAATAATCTTCGCAAACAGCTTTAATTGAGAGTGGATAATCAGCGGCAGCCACCGCACTGATTCAATTGATAGTTAAACCGAAGTTTAGTCTTTGTTGATCCAAGTTTCAAGCTCAGTTAGCTTAACGTCTTGCTTGACCAATTATCGACATGTGCCAGACCTTCATCAAAAAGTCTACAAGATAATTATTAATTTACAAGCTGTTATAGTTCTATTTCATAAGAATCTACTATAACTTCAGTTTCCTTATCACAGAGTAGGAACAATATTTAAACCATAATTTTATTAATTTAAATACTTTTCAATGCATTTCGTAATATTCCATCTGTGAACTTATTCCTTCAAGTTTATGTGAAATTTTCTTTTTACGGTTTGCTTAGAAAAAAGGCACAAGGATCGGCGAATGACATGAGGGGCTACTGACGTGATCTAAGCGATTTAAATGACTCTTAAATCGATTTAAAAATTTTAAATCACTATGAAATTATAATTGTCTGTCTAAACGAAAAATAACATGGCTTTCATTAAGCTCGCAAATTCTTAAAGGGTTATAATTGATTTAACGATTTATCGATTTAAATCACTGTTAAATCACTGTTAAATCACTGTTAAATTACTGTTAAATCACTGTTAAATCATTGTTAAATTGCTCTTAATCGCTGTTAAATCATTAAATCGCTTAAACCACGTCGGTAGCCCCTCGGAATGACAATTCAAGTAGCCAAAAGTTTATTTCTACTAAAAACGTATTATCTTTTAGCATCGAGCGCGGCAAACTCGCAACTCGTGTCTCGACGGTCTATCGGGATCGCAGTACCGCGGAATCGCGGGATGCCATTACCGCACCCACGCGAGTGTATCACGACAGATTTTCCATTGTACGCGGCTCGAAGAAAAAATCAGCTGCAAGATGGAAGACGTTAATGCGACAAAGCGAAGTAAAGCACGGCCGTCGCCGCGTTTCGACGTATAAAATATTATCATCATCGAGATTCGAATAAATCACTCCAGCTGCAGGAGTGAAAAAACTTCTCGGTATCATTAAGATAAACATTTCGCTGCAGAGAAATGATTTGTCATTGCGTTAAGCGAATGAAATATTGTTATATTCAATTGAGAAGCTGTTGCGGGTCATACATTAAAGAAAATACTTATCTTCATTGTATCGGAAGATCTGGAATACATTTGTCATCGGTGAGATCAGTGAAATTTCTTTTTTTCTTTATTTTAATGTACAATCATTAAATTTAAAATTAAAAATATATCATTTAATTTAAATTGATTCAAAAAATCTTTTTGAAAAGAATTACTCATGAATTTTATAAATTGACGCTACCCTTGTAAAACCATAAATCAAGCAGAATATGCATTGAGTGGCCAATTTACGGTCAATTTTTTTACAGTGTTCTGCTGAAATTTAACTTAACGATTAACCTGAATTTACGTCAATTAACAATAGAAAATTGCGTGTCCCGAAGCATCCGCCGAGTGTAATTAAAACTTTCGCTCTTATTAAGGACACTGTCGATTGTGACTCGCGAGCGCGCGAGCAGTCGTTAAGTTGCGTGTATTTCGTGAAAATTATGCGCGCCATAACGAAGCCATACCATAGCGCAGTCCTCTTTGACTTCGCCGTGATTTTTGGTCCGCCCGTAGCATTTCGCCGTCCCGGGCCGCGGCGTACGAATTTTCGCGGAAAACGCTGACTGATTGAGCGCGAGACAATCGCGCAAAGTGGATGGGTGCCTTTTGTCGGGGGCGTCACCCCAAGTCGAGAGTGCACGGGGTTATCGCAATAGCCTACGTACACCTAACGTTTGTTTGGGCGTTCGCTTTTGACTGCCGCCGCTGCGCTAAGCGGAGGTTTAATTTTAATGAATTTTCGTAAGTTCTGTTAATGTTATTTGTAGTTGCATAATTTGAAGGTATTTCGTAGAATAGTAATTATATTTTCATAATTAAATTTGAATTTTGTGTTTTTAAGTAGGTATATTCTATTAATTTGTTAGAAAATCGTATTTGTATAGTTGAGTAATTTGAATACATTTCACTATATTTTCATAATTAAATTTAAATTTTTCGTTGTTTTTTAATGAAAGCAAAATACATAATAGAGAATGCAAAATTTCGCTTTTTCCGAAAAGTAGTCAGTAAAATTTGTGGAGATAATGGAAAAGAGTTGCATCTAGTTTGAAATACAGTGCGTGTCACCGTAACCAATTATTCTTATCGATTCAATCGCTTTACTTATCTCATAGAGTTATTGCCTCTTAAAAGTACTAAAAAAAAATCTTTGACTTTTTTTATTACGATTAAACAAAAACGAGTTATGCATCGTTGAAGCTGCACCGCCAAAAGAGTGCAACGCTTTCTTTCGAAGTGTACGCCTACCCTAATTTACCAAACCGCTTCAAACTCACTCTCCCCGTTCGAAGGGGCCTTTACATCGCGAGCGAACGACCCGCGGCGCGAAAAAACCCACGAGCCGCGCTTAAAAATCGCCGCGCTTTCTCGCGGATACAACGTACGGCCGCGCGCGCCTCCTTATGCGCCGCGCGAAAGGAAGATCCGATATCTCGCGCGGTGAAAAATCCCCTCGGCGCGGTCGCTTATCTCGGCTTATTTAACGTCCGATTAGCTCGGCCGGGCCGCTCTCCCCGCGCATAATCCGGCGCATAACTTACTTTCCAATAATTCAGGATCGACGAAAGTGGCGCGCGCGCGCGCGAGGCGCGGCCAATCGTGAATTCCCGCAAGTTCACGAGCAAGCGAAGCGAGCGAATCGCATTTGCCCAGGGAAAGAAGGTCGGGGAGGAGAAATACGAAGTCATGCGAGCGAGCGATTGTTACGAGTCCGGCCGGAGCGATTTATTGGGAATTTTTCCCGAGATTTTTCGAGAGCGCTGTACCGCTCGGAAATAAGGTCGAGGATGAGTTTCCACAGACGGCTGCATTTCAGATGCAATATTTTTCGAATTCATCGATAATTGCGATGTGCGTTGCGATGATAAGGATTTGATCCGATTTAAGATGTACAGTTTGGTGATCGGGTGAAATTTGTACTCTCTAAATGCGATGGTACGTACTATTCACGGATTTTACGTGAAAATTTACTTACTCTACGTTAAAAGTCGTTCACTTATCTATGTGGCTGCCTTGTACTATAAGTAATTATGTATTATATATTATTTATTATTTATCATAAATTACAAAAATGTTAACAATAATTTTAATATCAAAATAATACTATCCTTCGATCAAAAAATTGTGAATAGACAATAACAGAAGTACATTGATCATTTTTATCAAATTCATAGTGAAAAAAGTTATTATTAAATACATACTTAGAAAATGGAACATTAAATTATTTAGTAAATTAAGAATTTTAATTTTAAGAAGAAACACGTGATTTCTGCTTTTAAAACATTATCCATTCAAACGTGTAACTGCACTGCATAGGAAACATACCTTTCTATTGCTTATAGTGCATAATCTTCTAGCGCGCAATACAGTGTCAGTGGAATTCTTAATTTACGTAATCGGGTATAGGTGTGGAACAAAGCCGCACGAATGCACTTCGGCCAACATCGACAATTTTGGATGAATTAGACTTATGAATGGGTTTATATATTTTTTTTCACCGTTTCCAATGGAGATTTTTGAACTTAAACAAAACAATGACTAATTATTATTGTTTTGCAAATGATTTAATTATATTTGTGTAGTAACCATTTAAATTATTCTTTGTGCTGCATTCAATTAGAATGTAATTGAATTGAATTCATAATGCGCTAATTAACGTTAAGAAAAAATTGCTTTTTCAATTTATAAAGAAATATTAGAAGATATTTTACAAATTCCTGCTTTCTTAAGATACTAGCAAAATTCAACGCGCTTCGCGCTCTCGGAGTATCCCATCTTTACCTATGATTATAATTTTTGTGCTTATAAAATTTGTACAAAAACTTTTTGAATTTTGGCGCCATTCAACCTGATATACTCATGAACCGATAAAATCTCGTCTTTAACATCCTGCCATCGTTTTTTAAAAGAATATTAAACTATCTCACTACTTTCAATTAATTTATTTACTGCACTAAAAAATCGTGTCCCTGAAGTCCCCAAAAAACACTTTGACAAATAGACGCAACTTCCGCCGTAAAAAAAAAAACGAACGACGAATTCGACGATGTTACCTTATATATATTTAAAAAAAAAAACGTGCCTCGGCCTGACCGCGTCGGAAGAGGGCAGTGGTCAAAGTCGCCGGTGGAGCGCACGGGATTGCGTGCGAAATCGCGCGGCGCGCGCTGACCGCTCGCGGCCGTCGCCGCCGAATCCGGGGGCATAATGGACCGAGTCGAGCAGGAAAAGCTCGAAATCGAGGGAATGCCCGGCCGAAGGAACCGCCGACGGACGAGCTTCTTTTGATCGCGACTAGGCCGAAAAATACCGGGCATTTGTAGAGCGAAAATGTCGGAAGTGTGTGCAGGTCTGTCTATTTGCACCTCCATCCGGGTGAGTTTAAAAATAAACCAATCACTTTTGATAAATAATAATAATAATATAGAATTTTAGTCATTAAAATTAATAGTAGGTGAAACTTATTTAATTTCATTTTCTAATGCCGGAAATGACAGAGACAATTTTTTTTGCGCGTTGTTAGCTAAAACTTTTACGTAGAAAAAACAACATTTCACGCGTAAATTGTAAGTTTTATACGTGTGTGGATTATACATAAAGTAAAGAATTCGTGCAAAACAAGCTCATGAGAAAAAGTTCACGCCCTTCTTACATAAACCACTATTATTATATAATTTCATTTATATGCACACATGCATATAAAATATTTAAATCCGACTGAATGAAAAATATACTGTGGTGCTGTTGTTGATTTTATTTATTGGTAATCCATTTGTATAAAGGCCCTTTTTTCGGTTTTATCAAAACTGATATTGTAGCAACAATATTGCTACCTCATTTTTCAGTCAACGTAAAAAAATATAGCTAATTTATGGTATGCTATATTTTAAACAAACACTTTTCTCGTGGAATTTATTCAAATCCGTTCAATATAATTTTATTTTGAAAAATAATTGAAAGAACACTAAATGAGTAGTTTGTGGAGTAACTCTATCCTCTCGTATTTCATCCATTGCTCGATGCAATGTCTGAGCGTTTGAGAGCGCCTTGCGTTAATTAACAATTAATTTTTAATGCCTCTAATTATTCTGTTAGTCAATTAATATGTGAATGTTCTATTATTATAACTCAATAAAATACAACCCTATAAATTGACTAACATCTTATTTTTGAGTTAAAAAAATCTTCTTTCTTCTTCTTACACAACATCAGCGAATCATGTAGCAATAGCGCACGAAATCGCCACAGTCGCGAAGGATTCTGTCATCGAGGATAATGAAGCTAACGCGCGCGGGGGCGGAAAAAAGGGGACATTCTGTCCCTAGTCTTTGAGTTTTCACTCCGTGTGTGCTAATCCCCTCAGCTCTGGCTATGAATAAGTGTAACTTCTTTCGTATTAGAAACAATAGCAATTCAAGATTTATTTTTAAGTTTTTTTGTCCAATACGCAGACAATGCATATAATTTATATTAAAGATCATTTTTAAAAATTGTTATAACAACTTTTTTAAACGCATACCAAATTTGGATAGAAGAACAATTTTACATTGCACAAACCACCGAATTTTATCTAAACAATTTGCTGAGCAATCCGTTTACCGCGGTGCTTGTGGTATTGCAGTCAGAATGTAAGTAACAAGACAAACTATTCGAAAATACTATTTTATTATTGCGAAAAGGCTGTGTTAGGGAATTTCGGTTTTAAAATGCGTCTGTAGCGCAAAAAGCAGCAAAATTATCTGGTATCTTGAATTATCTTCGTCACTGGCCTCGAAGTCAGTTATTTAAAAAATTTAGTGTTAAATAAACCATACATCTTAGAATTCAAGAAACACGTCGTAGTGGGTAGTAAACTCCCCTATACTTGAGATAGTGAATGTATTACTTTTCAAGTTTTAGCATTTCAAAGTAGCGCAAATATAAATCAGACGGGACATGATGGACAAGCATTTGTTTAGAATGCAGATAGACTTGCGAAACTGCAAGCTTAAGCATTGCAACTGCATTCTTCAACAATTTTCTCCTCGACAAATTATTTGTAAATCTAACGATTTAATATAATCCATTATTTTCCTAACATATGTACCGCCATTAAATATATTGATTTTAAGGTTAATTTAATTATTATTTTGTATATTCACCTTTAATTTAAGACATCACTATATAAGTAGTATATAGTGATGTCTGCTTTATACATATAAATTAGTATTTTCTGATGAACATCAATATAAATCAATAGAACTGGTACGGTCTGTTCGTATATATACTGCTTCCCTCCGAGATATTCATGATCGAATTCTTGCGAAATGCGCATATTTTCATATTAATTACAGAAGTCAATCGAACCGTAAGCGATCGGTTCCCATATAAATTCTCGCTAGTCTCTATTGGCCAACGCTTTGATATTCTTTCAAAATTTTTTTTTTCTCTTTTAATCTTTAAGAGCTTTCCGACGAACTTGACCGGCAGAGGCATCGCGGGGGGCCCCCGAGCAAACGCGGCGGAAAAGCGCCGCGTATTTTTGGGTTTTTGGCCGGCGCTTTGTGCGCGGACGCTCCAGTGATTCGAAAAACTCGCGAATTTCTCCTTCCCCGAAGCGCGAGGCGGGCTCTCCATTTTATTTTTTTGTTTTTAACGTTCGAAGAGAGAATTATCGAAGCGAGAGATTCGCTGCCGCGCGCAATAAAAGGACGCCGTATTTTTCGGCAAAATCAATATTTTTTTTCAGCCGGCCGGCTACCTACACAGCTTACTTATACCTTTTTTCGCGGTTTTTTTTTTTTTTTATTTTTTGAAAGCAAATGTTTGCCGAGGATCTTTTTTTACTGTTTTTAATCTTCGCCGAAGGAAAAAAATATGCTCGCAAAATAAATTATTTGAAATGTTTCGCGTACGCGAGGAGTAATAAATGTAGATTCAGCGTAAACTTTTGAACTACTGACTAAATAAAATCAAATTCAAGAAAATTGATGCACTTGTAATAACTAGCGGAGTCTTTTACATTAATTTTTAGTGAAATTTCACTAATTATAATGGTTTTTTACTATAATACTCTCTTAAAAAAAGAAGCGATTTTAAATGGCGCCAAAATTCAAAAAGTTTTCTTGAATTCAAAAATTAAAATTTGAATAATCAAAGATTAATTAAATAAATATTTAATTTTCTAATCAATATAAAATTTAAATTAATAGTTTCGAAAAAACATGCGTAGATAAGATTGCAACGATTCGAATGCATTCGAGTACTTTTCTGAACTTCACTAAACGTGTATTAAAAAAAATTAAACACTCGAACCGCGATGGATTTTGCTAATTCAAATTTAGTTATACAGTGATCTTTACAAGTGCGGCTGAATTTGTATATATCATCCACTATAACCGATGGTACACACATCGCGACACTAACGAATTTCCGCCGTTACTCCGTTCCGCAATAGCGGCGAGCGCGCCGCGATAATGCATCCCCGCGCGGACTGTTTCAAAATTCGACCGGCGCGACCCGTTCGCTCTCCGCTCGCTCCGTGACGATTTGTAAAGCGCGGCTTTTCCAAAGGCCCCCGCTCGGATGCTACCTCGCGAATAAATCGAATAATTACTTTATGTAATTGAGCTCGCTTTCTCCGCGCCTATTAAAAAAAATGAAGAAAAGAAAATAGGAAACGCGCGCTTACCGCCTCGTTGCTCGTGTCATTGTTGTGTTTTGTGCGTACTCTCCGGCTAACATTCGAATCAACTTTAATGTCAGCGTCCCGCTAAGAAGCCGCCGCGGATTGTGTAACCCGAAATTACGTGATAAATTATAAAACCGTTATTCGCTCGCGGAAAATTATCATTTTTCGAAAAAAAAGAAAAAGAAAAGATATACCTTCGTCGGCGACGCGCGGCGGTTGCGCAAGGATCGCGCGATCTGAATTTTGCGCGGCGCGGGTGTGCATTTTGTTTGGCCGCGCATTCAAATATTATCAGGCGTTGCGCAACTTATATCAGTACGACCCCGCGTTACCTGCGGACATTTATGATAAATCCACGAGCGCGGACTTTTCTTAACAATCGCGCGGCGATTTTTTAGACGAAACAATTCCTTAATATTTCACTCGCGGTTTTACGTAACGCACTCGGGGAGTATGGTTCGATAAAAATTACTATGATTTTTAGTAAGTTTCGGACCGTGTCGCCTCTTCCTAAGAAGATTAACGCATCTCAGAAAAGGTCTATTTTAATCTGTCGTTTTTAGAGTACCAGAGTGAAATAAATTTGTTTAGGATCTTGAAAACTTGAGGTATCATTAGTACATTGTTAAATATTGGTTGACCTAAGGACACACATTTTTTGGGTATATATTCATAGTAAATGAAATACATGAAGCGTGTGCAATTCCTATGCTTTTTCCTCGCAGATAATACGTAAAACTTCGATTTACACAAAAATTTTATCAGTGTAGGATACTTTTAGTTTATCAGGTTCTGGAAGAGTTTATACTTTACTCTAGTGCTTAAAAATAATGACAAATTAAAAAAAGCTTTTTTTTAAGATGTGTAAGTCTTCGCATCTAAACAACATTGTAAAAAAATACTCAAAAAATTGCAGTTTTTACCATATTCACGACAATTTTTATCACGATTTGAGAAATTTTTACCTGATAATTTTCGTAAAAAAATAAGAGACTAATCCTTTTTGAACCATTCTCTCCGCGCAGTCTACAGAAACCGAGCGCGCGCGCGCGTGCTCGAGCGACGTAAACATAAAAATATATTTATAACAAACTTGCTCCGATATCCCTCGAAAATTTCTGTATAAAAGTAAAAAAATAAGCGTAGGATAGAGCCGCTCATTTTCCAACTTAAACGCGGCGCCTCGGGGCGAAATAACTCAAAAACCCATAAAAAAGTCGCTCGACGCAACTGCGAGAGTCACGAACTCCCTTAAAACGCCGGCCGTAAAAAGCCCGGGCGCGTAGGCCCCGTAAACCGGTATATGGACGGGGAGGTCAGGTTGTATACCTCTACTTGAGGGCCTGGGTTTATGCCTATTGAAAAAAGAAGCCAAATACTCAGGC
>UXGC01001615.1:0-19811 GCA_900480045.1 Eurytoma adleriae | reverse complement strand
GGTATTTTGTCGCTTCGTGATGACATTGATTTAAGTAAAAATAAAGTGGGTATTTATAGTCGACCCGCTAAATTATCCGATATTTTATCTGATGGTGATCGGGTTGAAATTTATCGTCCGTTACTGGCTGATCCGAAAGAGATACGCCGTAAGCGGGCAGAAAAAGCCAAACAAAAATCTTAATAACGTATTTGTAATCAACTAGAGTGACCGCCAATTGAGTTGTTGCCTCATTGGCGGTCTATTGATAGTTTTTAAATAAATATCAATAGCGTTGGGTAGATGCTACATGAGCGTTGATGCTTTTTGGGCTGCTAAGCTATCGTTATTTTTGATATCGACTAAAATACCATTTTGATCAAAAGTGAGGGTTAATGTTTGCTGTTTAACCTCTTCATGCCCTGGTTGTTGACGGAAAATATAATACCAAACTTGCTGGCCAAACGGATCCTTTAGCATGGGTGTGCCTAATGTATAGGCGACTTGCTGTTGAGTCATTCCTTTCTGGATTTTTGCAACATCACTGGTAGAAAGATAGTTGCCTTGATTAATGTCAGGACGGTAAACAAGCCGTTCTGCCATAGAACAACCCGCTGTTAAAACAACAGACAACGCAGCAGCAATTAACAGTTTACAACGCATGGTCATATATTCCTTTGAGAGTCAGAATATCGATAATAATCGACATTGATGAAATTGAAAACCTTTCCTCATTTTTCTATGAGCCATAATATACAATAAAGTTGAGGATGTTTTTAAGCAGCAAGTAGATCTTTTGCGCTAGCTAGGATGTTTTTAGTGACTTCACTACCACCCAGTAAACGGGCAATTTCTTGTAAGCGGTTTTTTTTATCTAATAATTGCATTTGCGTTTCTGTTTCACAACCATTAGTTTGTTTGCTCACATAAAAATGGTGATGACCACACGCTGCAACTTGAGGTAAATGGGTAACGCACATAACCTGAGTTGAATTGCCTAATTCACGTAAGAGTTTTCCAACCACCGCTGCGGTGGGGCCACTAATACCCACATCAACTTCATCGAAAATAAGGGCAGGCGTATCCATTTTTTTGGTTGTTATCACTTGTATGGCCAGTGCGATACGTGAAAGTTCACCACCTGAGGCAACTTTTATTAATGCTTGATGAGGTTGTCCCGGATTGGTTGTAACGTTGAACTCTACTTGGCTTGCACCATCAATTTGTAAATGTTCAGGATTAAAATTGACATCAACCGTAAAATAGCCATGCGGCATTGAAAGTTGATGCATACTGTTGGTGATTAATTGACTTAATTCACTGGCATATTGTTGCCGTATTTGATGGAGTTTGCCGGCTATTTCTAATGCGTATTGATGTTGAGCTTCGACCTGAGTCGTTAAGTGGTCACAATCATCTTGTTGCTGATTAAGTTTTTCTTGTTCTGTCAGCAGTTGTTGATGTAATTCAAACAGTAATTCAGGGGCAACACGATGTTTGCGGGCTAAATTGACATATTTTGCGATGCGTTGTTCTAATTCAAATAGTTGGCTAGGATCTAGCTCAGTCCGGTCACCATAATGACGTAATTCATTACTCACTTCATGAATTTGGATCGATGCTTCTTCAAGCATATCAAGTAAATGACTGAATTGATTACTTACCGAAGTAAGTTCATTAATCTCTTGCTTTACATGATTTAGCATACTGATAATATTTTGTTCTTCGTTGTCATTGAGAATTTGTAATGCATTTTGACTTAAGGAAAGAAATTGTTCACGATTGGCCAATTGCTTATATTCTTGTTCGAGTTTTTGATATTCATCCGCTTGCGGTTTCAGTTCATCTAATTCTTTAAGATGATATTCAATAAGTTGTTGGCGTGATAGGCGTTCAGTGGCTTGCTGTTGAAATTTTGTTAATTCTTGACAGCTTTGATGCCAATTTTTCCAGGCCAGTTTCATTTCAGCTAAGGTAGCCGTTTGGTTGGCGTAAGTATCCAACAGATATTTTTGATGCTGATTATCTAATAGTAATTGGTGAGCGTGTTGGCCATGTATTTGAATAAGTAACGTCCCCAGTTCACGTAATTGGGATAAGGGAACTGCGGTGCCGTTAATAAAACCGCGTGATCGTCCATCAGCCGTGATAGTTCTGCGCAACAAACATTCATTATGGTTATCTAATTGGTAATTTTTTAACCAGTCTTGCGCTGAGGGAGTGTCAGTAAGGGAAAAATGGGCACAAATATCGGTACGAGAAGCACCAGGACGAACGATATTGGTATCAGCTCGGTTGCCTAAACATAAACCCAATGCATCGATTGCGATTGATTTGCCAGCGCCTGTTTCGCCGGTAATGGTAGTCATACCGGGATAAAAATCAATTTCCAGTTTGCGGACAATGGCAAAATTATTGATGGTTAATTGAATAAGCATGTGCTTCTCCTGTATGTAAAAACACAACTGTTAATAAATACAGTATAAACTGGTTTTTTATACAGTAAAGTAGTAATTAAAAAAAAATCAAAAGGTTTTCTTTGACCAGCCTAATTTTGAACTTAATGTATTGAAATAATTATAATCTTTTGGGTGGATGAGATTGAGTTTTTTATTACTTCGTTTGATTAAAACTTCATCATCATCTTGGATAGGTAAAATAATTTGGCTGTCACAGCTGATTTCATAATTGATGTTTTTTTGTCTAAATTTTAATTTAATACTACTGTCACTGCTGATGACGAGTGGGCGCGATGAAAGGGTATGCGGAAACATTGGAACTAACGCGATAGCTTCAAGGTCAGGGGTGAGTATTGGGCCACCGGCTGACAGTGAATAAGCGGTTGAGCCAGTCGGTGTAGTAATAATCAGTCCATCGGAACGTTGAGAAAAGGCAAAGCGGTCATCGATATAAACTTCAAATTCGATCATATGAGCTACTTTTCCTGGGTGTAAAATGACTTCATTAATTGCCGTACTCATGCGTGGTTTGTGATTTTTTTTGCTGATCTGGGTTTCCAATAAGAAGCGTTGCTCTTCATAGTAATGGCCAGCTAATACTTCTGTTAACTGTTGTAGCGCGTTATCTGGCCCAAGATCGGTTAAAAAACCAAGATTACCGCGATTGATGCCAATAACTTTATTTTCATAGCGGGATAGGACGCGAGCAGCGCCTAACATGTTACCGTCACCACCAACAACGATAATTAAATCAGCAGTTTTACCAATGTCTGTTAATCTACCGATGGTGGCATTTTTTAACTTAAGCTGTTGGGCAATTTGTTGTTCAACAATAACTTTATATTTTTGCGCTCGTAGCCAGTTATAAAGTTGTTCATGAGTTGCCAAGGCCTCTGGATGTCTAGGGTGACCGACAATGCCAATATATTTAAATAATGCCTTTTTTGCTGCTTTTCCGGTCAGCATGGTTTATTTCCTCTTACAAGTTGGCGTGCTCTCTTGAATCCCAAACTTTTATCCCCATAATAAGCTAATAATCTGGATTAATGCTAAAAAGAATGTGGAGATACTCATGAGTAGTAAAGATCATAAAGTGCATGATGAGCAAGCCTCTAAACAAAAAGAATCAAAAAAATCACTAAAAAGTGAGGCAAAAGAGCCAGCAATTGAGACCGAGCAACCAGTGAGTTCTACGGAAGAAGTATTAATTGATCCACGGATTACTGAATTAGAGCAGCAGTTGCTTGAAGCGCAAAAACGTGAGCGTGAAGCTTTGTTGCGCGCCAAAGCTGAAGTGGAAAATATTCGTCGCCGTACTGAGCAAGATGTTGAAAAAGCGCATAAGTTTGCTCTAGAGCGGTTTGCTAATGAATTGCTACCTGTGATTGATAATCTGGAAAGAGCCATCGAACTTGTTGATAAGGAACAAGCAGAATTGATACCAATGCTAGAAGGACTTGAATTAACGTTAAAATCTTTTTTAGCTACCGTTGGCAAATATGGTATTAAAGTGGTAGCGGAGAAGAATGTTCCTTTCAATCCAGAACTGCATCAAGCGATGACCATGATCGATTCCAAAGAGCATGAACCTAACCAAGTTATTGATGTTATGCAGAAAGGCTATACCTTAAATGGTCGTTTATTGCGTCCGGCGATGGTGATTGTATCAAAAGCAAAATAAGCTGAAATAATGCCACCCATATAATGGGGTGGCATTCAGTTTATTATTCAGGAATGATCGGCGTCCAGTCAATGGGGCTTAATCCCTGTCTTATGAGTATTTCATTCGTTTTAGAAAAATGTTGGCAACCGAAAAAACCTCTATGGGCAGAAAGGGGAGATGGATGAGGCGCTTTAAGGACAAAATGTTTTTGATTATCAATAAATTGGCCTTTTTTCTGCGCATGGGCTCCCCACAGTAAAAAAACGACACCAGTACGATGTTGATTAATTGCCGCAATCACCTTATCGGTAAAGGTTTCCCAACCAAGATGCGCGTGAGAATGCGCTTTACCTTGTTCAACTGTTAAAACCGTGTTTAATAATAATACTCCTTGCTGTGCCCAACTGACGAGATAACCGTGATTGGGATATTGAAAATCCGGAATATCTTTTGCAAGTTCTTTATACATATTGACCAGTGAAGGCGGTGCGGGAACCCCTGGTCGCACGGAAAAAGAGAGACCGTGTGCTTGATTAGGACCATGGTAAGGATCTTGTCCCAGTATCACGACTTTTACTTCACTCAGTTCGGTATAGCGGAAAGCATTGAAGACATCTTTTTGCGGAGGGTAAATTGTTATACCTTGTTGGCGAGCTTTAGCTACATAAGCCAGAGTGTGACAGAAGTAATCTTGTTCTTTTTCTGAACCGATGACATCGTGCCAGGTGGGCAAAGCGGACATAACCATTCCTTTAGATTTTGATTAATATAAGGTTTAACTTAACATTTACGTTATGTGAGGTAAATTTTAAAACGGAAATCGCTTGTTTTTCATTATAATTTTCGGATTAAAAATTTTTTCTAAAAAATATAAATTTTTTTTAAACAAAAAATTGATTTAAAACAGAAAGTTGTCGATCTGATTATTAATTACACGGCGAAATTATTGATTTATATCAATGAATTACCGATATTTAATTGTTATATAGTTTATAGAAATAATGGTTATAGCAAATAGCTAATTTGAAAATAATTTCAAATTGTTATTTCAATCTTGTTCGAATTTGGAGGTCGACATGGTTATTGGTATTCAGATTACTCAGGCAGATAATGCAGCATTATTAAATTCTTTTTGGTTATTGGATGACGAAAAAAATGAAGCTCGCTGTATTTGCGCTAAAACTGATTTTAATGAAGGACAAATTGTTGCCAAGGAGATGTTAGGTTCATTTGAATATCGTGAAATCCCCCTTGAAGTTAAACCACAAATAGCGGTAGAAGGAGGACAACATCTTAATGTTAATGTTCTGTCTCGTGAAACTTTAGAAGATGCGATTGAAAATCCGGAAAAATATCCACAATTAACCATTCGGGTTTCAGGTTATGCGGTGCGTTTTAATTCCTTAACCCCTGAACAGCAACGCGATGTTATTACGCGTACTTTTACGCAAAGTTTATAATCAAATAGTACTTAATTAATTGATAAATAATAATTAACAGCTTGATAAAGGTACCAGGCTGTTAATTTTTTGTTAGTTAAGCAGAAAAATTATAGAGTAGTGAGTAGCGTCATTAGCTGTTATCACTTTGCTTTACTGAGGGTTTACGACGTTTGCCAATATTTTTACTGTCGCGATGGCGCTGTTTGGTTTTTTTCTTTTGTTGCTGGTCAATTTTTTTCTTTTCTTGTCGTTTTAGCCGAATTTTTTTCGACGGTTTGGTTTTACGTAGCGAACTTTCAGACGGTGCTTTTGTAGTTGGCCGTAGGCTATCGATGACGCGTATTTTTAATGGTTCATTAAGATAACGATTGATTTTACCTAATAGTGGCTGATCATGGGCTTCTACTAAGCTAATTGCGATTCCTTTTCGCCCTGCGCGTGCGGTTCTACCAATACGGTGCAAATAGACATCAGCAGTACGCGGTAAGTCGAAATTGAACACATGACTAATATCGTCAATATCTAGGCCACGTGAGGCTACATCGGTTGCCACTAAGACATTAATTTGTCCGCTATTTAGACGTTTAACCGCTTCAGTCCGCTTTGCTTGAACCATTTCCCCTTCAAGTAACCAGGTTTTTATATTGGCCTGTTGTAACCATTGAACCAACTCATGCGCTCTTTCACGTTTACGGACAAAGATAATTGATTTGCTGGCATCGGGTTGTTTTAATAGATGGCAAAGTAGTGCGGTTTTATGTTCGAGGTTATCCGCGCGATAATAGTATTGTTGGATCTTTTTTCGTTCACGTCTTGAAGGATCAGCATCAATTTCATGAGGATTATTCAGTAACCGCTCAGCAAAATCGTGAATGGCTTCACCTGCGAGTGTTGCTGAAAATAACATGGTCTGTTTGCGCCAGCGTGTTTCACCGGCAATGGTTTCAATGTCGTTGGCAAATCCCATATCAAGCATTCGATCGGCTTCATCTAGAATTAAGGTTTCGATTGCCCGGCAATCAAAATTTTCTTCTTTAATATACTGCAATAAGCGCCCTGTGGTGGCGACGACAATATCTTGGTTTTCACTAAAAATTTCAGCGTGGTTAACATAGGACACTCCGCCGGTAATGGTTGCGATATCAAGATGAGTGTATTTGGCTAACGCTTTTGCCTGTTCTGCCACTTGCATTGCCAGTTCACGGGTTGGCGTTAGAATTAGAATACGGGGTGGTCCAGAACGTTTACGCGGAAAATCAAGTAAATGTTGGATCACCGGTAGTAAATAAGCGGCGGTTTTTCCTGTTCCTGTAGGCGATGAAGCTAGAATATCGCGTCCTTCCATAGCAGCAGGGATAGTTGCAAGCTGAATGGCTGTCGGGCGCTCATAGCCTTTATCATCCAGTGCATTGAGCAGACTTTGATCTAACTCAAGTTCAGAAAATGTGGTTGCAGTCATTGTATACCTCTGGTTAGGCAATGGATTATAAACAGAACGCCCAAATTGTTCATCTATTAAAATGGTTTATTGAGTGATGATATAAATAATTATTAACAATCAATGACAAATCGGGTAGCAGCTTTGTCCAGTATATATAAAAGAGGGGTAATCATATTCCCCTCTTTAGTCATTTAATTGAAAGGGGTTAAAATAGTCGGTTTAGCATCCGGTTGTTGTTGCGGATAATCTAATGTGTAATGCAAACCACGACTCTCTTTACGCTTAAGTGCACAAAGAATCATCAATTCAGCCACTTGAACGAGATTACGCAGTTCCAATAAATTACTTGATATACAGAAATTTGAATAGTATTCAGCTATTTCTTGTTGGAGTAAATGGATGCGGCGTAATGCGCGTTTCAGTCGTTTAGTTGTTCTAACAATGCCCATATAATCCCACATAAACAATTTTAATTCATGCCAGTTATGTTGGATAACAACTTGTTCATCTAAATTATGACATTGATTTTCATCCCATTTTGTGGATATTGATGGCTTATCAATTTGTTCGATTTGTTGTTTAATCTGTTTTGCCGCAGACCATCCATAGACGAGACACTCTAATAATGAATTTGATGCTAGTCGGTTGGCGCCATGTAACCCAGTATAACTAACTTCACCAATAGCATAGAGATGTCGAAGATCGGTTTGAGCATACTGATCCACCATAACACCACCGCAAGTATAATGGGCAGCCGGTACAATTGGAATTGGCTCATTAGTCATGTCAATACCTAATGTGGCTAATTTCTGATAGATAGTTGGGAAATGTTGTTTTATCGCGCTTTCGGGCTGATGGCTAATATCAAGAAACATACAATCTGCACCTAAGCGTTTCATTTCATGATCAATGGCACGGGCAACGATATCACGAGGGGCGAGTTCTGCTCTTTTATCAAAATCAGGCATAAAACGGCTTCCATCAGGTCTTTTAAGATAGGCACCTTCACCTCGTAAAGCTTCAGTTAGTAGAAAATTGCGTGCTTGTGGATGATAAAGACAAGTCGGATGAAATTGATTAAATTCAAGATTAGCCACCCGACAACCGGCTCGCCAGGCCATTGCAATTCCATCACCTGATGAAATATCGGGATTAGTGGTATATTGATATACTTTTGCGGCTCCCCCGGTTGCTAAAACAGTCACTTTTGCCTGACAAATAACAATCTGTTGGTGGTCGAGATCCCAAATGTAAGCACCAATAATTGTCGCTGGATCTTTATCTGAACGGATCAAATCGATAGCATTATGTTGCTCCTTAATTGTGATATTTGGATGCTGGATGGCTTTTTCAACCAAGGTTGTTTCTACCTGTTTACCTGTTGCGTCGGCATAATGAAGAATACGCCGATGGCTATGGCCACCTTCTTTTGTCAGATGATATTGTTCATTACCTGCTTGATTAATCTCTTTATCAAATAAAACACCTTGCTCAATCAGCCACTGGATACAGTGGTGAGCATTGCAGGTGACAAATTCAGCGATTTTTTTATCACATAGCCCGGCACCGGCAATTAAAGTATCTTTAATATGGGCTTCTATACTATCAGTTTGATCAAAAACCGCTGCAATTCCACCTTGGGCATAGTAAGATGCGCCTTCAGTTGAAATGTTTTTACTAAGTATGGTTATTTGGTATTGTGCCGCTAATCGAAGCGCTAACGATAGACCGGCGATGCCACTACCAATGATTAAAATATCCGTATAATGTTGTGTTGATGGCATAATATTTTATTACTAAGGTTTGGGAATAGAGTAAATTACCATGTTAGCCTATTCTTTTATTTAGAGTAAATATGGTGACCTCGAAAGAACTTTTCTTATGGTTTAGCTTAAATTAAATATAAAATAATTTAAATTGACTGGAACTTTGCAAGTTTTTGTCACTCAAAAAAATGCTTGCTTACAAATGAGAGAAAACATGGCGGGTTCAAAAAAGGAAAATATGAGGCTTATTTTCGGGAGAAGTGATCTCGGATGAGCGAGCAGTTGACAGACCAGGTGCTGGTTGAACGGGTACAAAAAGGGGATAAAAAAGCTTTTAATTTACTGGTTATTCGATACCAGAATAAAGTTGTGAGCCTTGTTTCTCGTTATGTACCGCAGGGAGATGTACCGGATGTAGCCCAAGAGTCCTTTATTAAAGCTTATCGCGCTATCGGTTCATTTCGTGGAGAAAGCGCATTTTATACTTGGCTTTACCGAATCTCAGTAAATACAGCTAAAAATTATCTTATATCCCAAGGACGTCGACCGCCATCGAATGATCTAGATGTAGTTAATGCAGAGAATTTTGAAGCATCTAATGCATTAAAAGAAATTTCGAACCCTGAGAATTTAATGTTGTCAGAAGAATTGAAAAAAGTAGTTTTCCGGACCATTGAGTCACTTCCTGAAGATTTACGCCTGGCAATTACGCTGAGGGAGTTAGATGGACTGAGTTATGAGGAGATAGCGCTTATTATGGATTGCCCTGTTGGTACAGTTCGTTCGCGCATTTTTCGGGCAAGGGAAGCTATTGATAATAAAGTGCAACCACTAATACGAAATTAAAGGTGGTTCACATTTTACTGAAGGGTACTTTGGCATGCATAGAGAGAGACTTTCCGCTTTAATGGATGGAGAGATCTTTGATTCAGAATTGATCCATACCATTTTACAAGATGTTTCGTTACAGAAACGATGGGAGAGCTACCATCTTATCCGCGACAGTCTGAGAGGTGATATCAACGAAGTTATCCATCTTGATATTACAGGTAAAGTAGAGCAGGCGCTGGCAAGTGAGCCTATCCAAATTGCGCCTGATGCAATACCGGAGTCACAACCTGAGCCAGCTACCTGGCGTTTAATGCCTTTTTGGCGTAAGCTTCGCCCTTGGGCTAATCAGATAACACAAGTTGGTGTAGCAGCTAGCGTTGCCGTAGCTGTTATTGCTGGTGTTCAGAATTATAATACGTCTAATATAGAAACGGATGGCAAATCTGACTCACCCATATTTAATACAGTACCTATCATGGGTGCTGCGTCGCCTGTGAGTTTAAATGTTTCTAATGATCAATTGTTTGCTCAACCGCAAACCGAGCAGTTAGAACAACGTAATCGCCGACTTGGTTTGATGTTACAGCAATATGAGCTTGAGCGTCGTTCAACGCTGAATCAAAGTGTAACATCGTCTTCAGCAATCGTAGAAAAACCTCACTCAGGAGCAAAATAGCAGTAATGAAGCATTGGTTATCCGCCCTCATTTTTTTGTTGGGCGGTTTATTGTTGCCTTTACATTCCTATGCCAAAGGATTATCGGCTGAAATTTTATTAACTGATATGGGTAATGCGGTAAAATCTTTACCTTACGAATTGTCATTTATTATTGTCAATCCTCAAGGCATAACGCCGATTAGATATCGTCATGTCATTATTAACAATAAGCCCATCGCTCAAATAATGCAGATGGATAGTTCTCGTCGTGAAATTATTCAAAAAGGTAATCAAATTAGCTATTTTGAACCCGGCTTTGATTCTTTTAGCTTAGAGGGCACTTATATCGTTGATTATTTGCCATCAGTCGTTTTTGCTAATTTTACTAAACTGCAATCCTATTACAATTTTATTAAGCTCGGCAGAACGCATATTGGTGATATAAGCTGTCAAGTTATTCGGGTTATACCAAAAGATAGTTCACGCTTTAGTTATATCTTATTAATTGATGAAAAAACCAAGTTACCAATGCGCATTGATCTATTAGATAGTAAAAATGAAATATTGGAACAATTTAGAGTTATTTCTGTGGTTTTTAATAGTCAAGCGTTGCTGAAATCGATGCATGTGATTGCATCGTTGAATATGCCTCCTTTATTACTTATTCCCCAATCAATTACTAAGCAATTTAACTGGCAAGTAAACCAACTTCCGTTGGGATTTGAAGAAATATCTCGTCGCTGTAAAGAGATAGCCACGAATGAATCTTTAGAGACCATGATATTTAGTGACGGGTTATTTAGTTTTTCTATTAATGTCACTAAGGCAGGCGATCATAAACTTCTTGAACAGCCCTTTCGTAAAGGTGGTTTAACCATTTACACGCTAATAAAGGGACAATACGAAATTACAGTTATTGGTCAATTACCATTGCTAACTGCTAGCCAGATTGCAGCTAATGTTAGTTTTAAAGAGGCAAACTAATGGTTAAAGAGTGGGCAACGGTAGTGCGTTGGCATAATGGTCGTGCTGTTTTGCGCTATGGTTCTAATTCCGGTTGTGGTAGTTGCGCTGCTCGTTCAACCTGCGGATCTTATATTCTCAATAAAATAGGACCGAAAACTGAGTATCAATTAGAACTTGAGGTCAGTCAGCCTCTGGTTGTTGGTCAGAAAGTTGAAGTAGGGATCCCAGAAGGTAGTCTATTACGTTCCGCGATGCTTGTTTACCTTACCCCACTAGTTGGCCTTTTTATCGGCAGTGGGGTTATGCAATTTCTCTTTTTAAAACAATTTATTATTTTTTTAGGTGCTGTTATTGGCGCAAGCGTTGGTTTTTTCCTAGCAAAAAAAATTGCGCGTTATTGGGAAAAAGAGACTCTATATCAACCTACCATTTTGCAAATCGGTTTACCGCCTGATGAATTAAAAGAGCAAGTTTGAATGACATAGTAAGTCTGAATGCCTATCGTTAGTAATAACAAATTGTCACTAATCTATGCGCATGAACGTCTTATTTATAAAAACGACTTTTCATTATTAATGATTCTTTGAGTTGTTTGTCGCTTATATGTAAAATGCATTCCCAAGATTGTTATAACAGCTTTTATTAGTTTTAGCTTTGTAGGCTAAACTATCGCTAAAACTGATTTTATAAGGCCATTTAGAAGAAGATATAACCTTGAAAATCAAACATATAAGAAATTTTTCCATCATCGCTCATATTGATCATGGTAAATCAACGCTGTCAGATCGTATTATTCAGATTTGCGGCGGCCTTTCTGATCGTGAAATGGCCGCCCAGGTATTAGACTCGATGGATTTGGAGCGGGAACGAGGGATCACGATAAAAGCGCAGAGTGTTACCCTTGATTATAAAGCCAGTGACGGCGAAACTTATCAGCTTAATTTTATTGATACACCTGGCCATGTAGACTTCTCTTATGAAGTATCCCGTTCATTAGCTGCTTGCGAAGGTGCATTACTCGTTGTTGATGCCGGGCAAGGTGTCGAAGCGCAAACCCTTGCTAATTGTTATACTGCGATTGAGATGGATTTAGAAGTTGTTCCTGTGCTAAATAAAATCGATTTACCTGCGGCTGAGCCTGATCGGGTAGCTGAAGAAATTGAAGATATTGTTGGCATAGATGCCCATGACGCGGTTCGTTGTTCGGCAAAAACTGGGTTAGGAGTACAGGAAGTAATTGAACGTCTGGTTAAAGAGATCCCTCCGCCAGAGGGTGATCCGGCCGCCCCTTTGCAGGCATTGATTATCGATTCGTGGTTTGATAATTACTTAGGTGTTGTTTCGCTGGTACGGATTAAAAATGGTACGCTTAGCAAAGGCGATAAAATTAAAGTGATGAGCTCTGGTCAGCTCTACAATGTTGATCGCTTAGGTATTTTCACACCCAAACGAATTGATCGCCAGCAGCTAAATTGTGGCGAAGTAGGATGGTTGGTTTGTGCTATAAAAGATATTCACGGCGCGCCGGTTGGCGATACATTGACCGGTGCTCGTCATCCGGCTGAACAGGCGTTGCCTGGCTTTAAAAAAGTAAAACCACAGGTTTACGCTGGTTTATTCCCCATTAGTTCTGATGATTATGAAGCATTTCGTGACGCTTTAGCTAAATTAAGTTTGAATGATGCTTCGTTATTTTATGAACCAGAGAGTTCGACTGCATTAGGTTTTGGATTTCGTTGTGGTTTTCTTGGTTTACTTCATATGGAGATTATTCAGGAGCGTTTGGAACGTGAATATGATCTGGATCTTATAACAACTGCACCTACCGTTATTTATGAAGTTGAGTTAACAAATGGTGATGTCATCTATGTCGATAGTCCTTCTAAGTTACCAGCGCTTAATAACATAAATGAATTACGCGAACCGATTGCAGAATGTAACATGTTAATGCCTAAGGAATATCTTGGTAATGTCATTACGTTATGCGTAGAAAAACGCGGCGTGCAGACGAATATGGTCTATCATGGTAATCAGGTCGCATTAACTTATGAAATTCCTATGGCTGAGGTCGTGTTAGATTTCTTTGATCGTTTGAAATCGACTTCACGGGGATATGCTTCATTGGATTATGGTTTTGTCCGTTTCCAAGCGGCAGATATGGTGCGTGTAGATGTGTTAATTAATGGCGAAAGAGTGGATGCCTTAGCATTGATTACGCACGGTGCAAATGCGCCATACCGTGGTCGTGAGTTGGTAGATAAAATGAAAGATCTGATCCCGCGCCAGCAGTTTGATATAGCAATTCAGGCTGCTATTGGTACCCATATTATAGCGCGTTCAACGGTGAAACAATTACGTAAAAATGTATTAGCTAAATGTTATGGTGGTGATGTTAGCCGTAAGAAAAAATTACTACAGAAACAGAAAGAAGGTAAGAAACGAATGAAGCAGGTTGGTAATGTTGAACTACCGCAGGAAGCATTTCTTGCAATCCTTCATGTAGGTAAGGATAACTAACCGTTATAAGGAGTCATAATGGCTAACACTTTTTCTTTGATTTTAACGCTGGCGACTTTAATCACAGGGATTATCTGGCTTATTGATCGTTTTAAATTAGCACCTGCTCGTAAGAAAAAAATGGCGCAGCAGCAAAAGGTTATTGAGGGAAGCATAGAGCAGTCGCATTTAGCAGAAAGCATACATAAACCATCATGGGTTGATACTTGTTCATCTATTTTTCCGATATTAGCGATTGTATTAGTAATACGCTCATTTATTTATGAGCCGTTTCAAATCCCATCAGGTTCAATGATGCCTACTTTGTTGGTCGGTGATTTTATACTAGTAGAAAAGTTTGCTTATGGATTAAAAGATCCTGTTACACAAACAACATTATTGGAAACAGGAAAACCTAAACGTGGTGATATTGCGGTATTTAAATATCCTAAAGATCCTAGTGTAGATTTTGTTAAGCGTGTTATTGGTCTACCTGGTGATAAAATTGTTTATGATCCAGAACAAAAAGAGTTACGTATATACCCGAATTGTTCAATTTCAAACTGTGCGCGAGCGTTACCAATTATCTATTCTTCATTAAAAGAGAGTGAATGGGCGCTATTTTTTAATATTGATTCTATGGTAGAAAGCCAAAAAGGGAGTTATAAAATTCCGTTGGGTGAACCAGTTCCAACTAATGCATTACGTCAAGCGGAAAGAATCGAAAAATTAGATGAAACTAGCCATGAAATCTTAGTGATCCCACAAGTGTATACCCAGTCACGTTATCAACAGCCTGGTTTACCAGACAATGAATGGATAGTTCCGCCTAAACACTATTTTATGATGGGAGATAATCGGGATAATAGTGCAGATAGCCGTATGTGGGGTTTTGTCCCAGAAGAAAATTTAGTTGGTCGTGCCGTTATTATCTGGTTTAGCCTTGATAAACACGAGGGTGAATGGCCAACAGGGGTACGTTTAAGTCGTATTGGTGCAATTAATTAAGAAAATAATAAGATAAACTAATCATTGATGCTAAATTGATTTATATAGCAATCGATATAGAATATAGCGAGATAACCAAAAATGATGGTTTCTTGAACGATATCAGGAAACCTGCCAACGCAACAGCTTTGTAAAAATTAATTTTACAGATCTGTTGCGTATGCTTTTTGTAATTTGATAATAAAATAATTGGTAGCACATGAATTCTTCTTTAATTGAGTGGTCAGAGCGGCAAGAAATTAAACAGCTACAGCGTAAGCTTGGCTATGCTTTTAAACAAATTGAATTATTGAAGCAAGCATTAACTCATCGTAGTGCTAGCAGTGGTCACAATGAGAGATTGGAGTTTTTAGGCGATTCAATCCTTAGTTTTGTGATTGCTAATGATCTTTACCATCGTTTTCCTAAAGTTGATGAAGGCGATATGAGTCGTATGCGAGCAACATTGGTCAGAGGTAATACCCTGGCTGAGCTTGCACGAGAATTTGATTTGGGCGAATGTTTGCGTTTAGGGCCAGGTGAATTAAAAAGTGGTGGTTTTCGTCGAGAATCAATATTGGCAGATACTATCGAAGCTTTAATTGGCAGTATTTTTTTAGATAGTGATATTCAAACCACTGAACGAATTGTTTTGGCTTGGTATGACACTCGATTAATAGAAATTAGCCCCGGTGATAAGCAAAAAGATCCTAAAACACGTTTACAAGAGTATTTACAGGGACGCCATCTACCTTTACCTAGTTATTTGGTAGTTCGAGTTCGCGGTGAAGCGCACGATCAGGAATTTACTATTCATTGTCAGGTTAGTGGTATAAAGGAACCTGTTGAAGGCGTAGGTTCAAGTCGTCGTAAGGCTGAACAAGCAGCCGCTGAGCAGGCATTAAAAATATTGGAGCTTGAATGAGCAAACCAAAAACTTATTGTGGATTTGTCGCTATTGTAGGGCGTCCAAATGTGGGTAAATCAACATTACTGAACCAATTACTCGGGCAAAAGGTTTCTATTACTTCTCGTAAACCACAGACAACCCGTCATCGCATCATGGGAATTGAGACAGAAAATAATTATCAAACGATTTATGTCGATACACCCGGATTGCATGTAGAAGAAAAGCGCGCAATAAATCGTTTAATGAATCGGGCAGCAAGTAGTTCAATTGGTGATGTGGAACTCATTATTTTTGTTGTTGAAGGTACACATTGGACAACTGATGATGAAATGGTGATAAATAAACTGCGTCATTTGCCTTGTCCGGTATTATTAGTGATCAATAAAATTGATAATGTGGTGAATAAAACTCACTTACTACCTCATATTGAATTTCTTAGCAAGCAAATGAATTTTCTGGATATTGTGCCGATTAGTGCGGAAAAAGGTACCGGTATCGATATTATTACTAAAATTGTCCGTCAACATATGCCAGAAGCAGCACATCATTTTCCAGCAGACTATATTACCGATCGTTCACAACGCTTTATGGCTTCTGAAATTATTCGTGAAAAGTTAATGCGTTTTCTTGGCGATGAACTACCCTATTCAGTCACAGTTGAAATTGAGCAATTCGTGGTAAATGAACGTGGTGGCTATAATATTCATGGCCTGATTTTGGTTGAAAGAGATGGCCAGAAAAAAATGGTTATTGGCAATAAAGGTAGCAAAATTAAGAAAATTGGCATCGAAGCTCGGATGGATATGGAAAAACTTTTTTCGACTAAAGTTCATCTTGAACTTTGGGTGAAAGTTAAAGCTGGATGGGCCGATGATGAACGTGCACTGCGTAGTTTAGGCTACATGGATGATCTTCATTAAGGTGGATTTCCGTGGACGGTTGGCAACGTGCATTTGTACTTCATACTCGCCCTTATAGTGAAACGAGTTTATTATTAGATTTTTTCACCGAAAATGAGGGGCGAATTCGACTATTGGCTAAAGGTGCTCGTAGCCGTCGTTCTAATTTAAAAGGCTGTTTACAACCTTTTACGCCCTTGCTGATCCGTTGGGGAGGCAAGGGAGAAATGAAAACGTTGCGTAGTGCAGAACCGATTTCTTTAGCGCTTCCATTTACCGGTACTGTGCTGTACAGCGGTCTATATGTTAATGAATTGCTTGCACGAGTTTTAGCCCAAAATATTCCCTATCAAAGCCTATTTTTTGAATACCTTACCTGTTTGCAAATATTAGCTGGCAGTGAATCTACGCCGGAACATGCATTACGCCGTTTTGAATTATCATTGTTATCGCATTTAGGTTATGGTGTTGATTTTTTACATTGTTCCGGTAGTGGTGAACCGGTAATAAATGGCATGACTTACCGTTATCGGGAAGAGAAAGGTTTTATTGCCAGTTTGGTTATTGATCATTTGAGTTTTACCGGCAAGCAACTTAAGGCATTTGCCTGTCGTGAGTTTCCTGATGTTGATACACTAAAAGCAGCCAAGCGTTTTACGTGTATTGCGCTGAAACCTTATTTGGGGGGAACTCCATTAAAAAGCCGCGAGCTTTTTTACCAGCTCATATTGCCTAAAACGCGTTGAAGCTGGGACATAAACCTATTTGAAGATATTATGATTGCATGGATAAATGAAATTCAAACTATGAGATGGATAACAGGAGTTTAATATGGCAGAGTTATTATTAGGCGTTAATATTGATCATGTTGCCACAGTGCGCAATGCACGGGGAACCCAATATCCGGATCCGGTACATGCTGCATTTCTTGCTGAACAAGCTGGTGCAGATGGGATCACGGTTCATTTGCGCGAAGATCGCCGCCATATTACTGATCGTGATGTTCAGTTACTTCGCCGGACTTTACAAACCCGAATGAATCTGGAGATGGCAATAACGGATGAGATGGTCAATTTTGCCTGTCTGATAAAACCTCAATTTTGCTGCCTGGTACCAGAGCGACGTGAAGAAGTTACGACGGAAGGTGGGCTTGACGTTTTTGGGCAACAAGCGTTAGTCGCAACGGCGGTAAAACAACTAGCTAAAGCAGGTATCACGGTTTCGTTGTTCATTGATCCTAACGATAAACAAATTGATGCAGCAGTGGAAATTGGAGCGCCCTTTATTGAAATTCATACCGGTGCCTATGCCAACGCTAAGAGCCAGTTAAAGCAGGAAGAAGAGTTTAAACGTATTAAGCAAGCCGTAAGCCATGCCACTGCGAAAAACCTTAAGGTCAATGCGGGTCATGGGCTAACTTACCATAATGTTCAACCTATTGCCCAGTTGCCAGATATCTATGAACTTAATATTGGTCATGCAATTATTGGGCGAGCCCTTTTTAGTGGCATGGCGGCGGCAGTGAGTGATATGAAGAAAATTCTTTGTGAGGCACGTAGTTAATGGCGATTATTGGATTGGGTACAGACCTGGTTGAAATTGTACGGATTGAGCAAATTATTGAGCGTCTAGAGGAGCGTCTGGCAAAGCGTATATTGTCCGCTCAAGAATGGCGGCAATATCAAAATCACTCTCAGCCAGTCCGTTTTTTGGCTAAGCGCTTTGCTGTTAAAGAAGCAGCCGCAAAAGCTTTAGGAACGGGGATCCGAAATGGTTTAGCACTTAATCAATTTGAAGTTTTTAATGATGAGTTAGGAAAGCCTGGGCTGAATTTGTTAGGGCAAGCAAAAATATTGGCTGATTCATTAGGCGTGCAACATATTCATGTATCATTATCTGATGAACAAAATTATGCTTGTGCCACGGTGATTATGGAAAGTTAAATTTTATCGGCATGATGTAATAAGACAAATTTATCCCATAATTGTTCTTCTGTTTCAGGATTATCAGGATCTTTGACAATGGTATTGCTGATCGGACAAACGGATTGGCAAGTTGGCTTATCATAGTGGCCAATACATTCAGTACAAAGATTGGGATTGATCTGGTAAAACGCTTCTCCCATTGAAATTGCTTCATTAGGACATTCTGGTTCACACATATCACAGTTGATACAGCGTTTTGTTATTAATAAGGACATATCAATATATTATAAGTAATTTGGATAAATATCAGTAAGTTATGTATGAAAAACATTAGTTAATTTTATCTATAATTGATAATTTCGTACAGTCTATTTTGAAAAAAACAATTCAGTAATACAATAGTAGCCAAACATATCGCTTTTACTATCTTAACTATGTAAAGGGATATGAGCATTAAATTTATTGTTTTTGTGCTAAAAACAAATTCAATGTTAGTCAGAATAATACAAAGACAAAAAACTGATTCTGATGAATATTGAGATGTTTTAGAGCGCTGAAAGTTTCGTGTAAATCCTTTACATAAACTCATACATGAAATCTATTATTGCAGCAGCTAAGCCTATTTTAAACATTTAGCTAAATCGTGTCGATCTAAATAGCAAAAAATATAATCTAAGGCTGGATTTCAAATTGAAATCCAGCAATATATTTACTGGGTAATTGTTATTCCATTAATGAGAATGGTAAAATATTTTCATTGGCTGTTAATATTCTATCATATTCCCTTTCGTTTCTAAGAATATTTTTATCAATTTCATAGCCAAGAAGTTCTGATAAGATATATTTATTCATCAAACCACTCAAATATCCGTCTTTATTACGAAAAGATTCAATAAAATCACAATTGAAACGATTATTGGTTGATTTATACATAAAGGGGATCAAATATTGTTCTCTTCCCTTTTCTAATCCATGACCCACATTAACAATCTCACCATGATCGGCGGTATAAATTAAATTAAAATCTATTTTCTTTTCATTAATGACTTTAAAAATATCATTAATGATTCGGTCAGTATGATGAATGGTAAGATCATAATTTTCTGCGTTTGGTAATGCTTTTTTATCTATTTCATCATAGTTGTTATAGGGTAAATGATTACCATAAAGATGAATAATAATAAATCGCTTTTGGGCATTATCAGACAACACTTTTACTAACAGGTTAGCTAATTTATTATCATTATAATCGGTTAATTTTAAATCATTGCTTTTTTGAGCGATAAAACCATATTTAGAACCATGCAGCCCTTGTATTTCTTGCGAACCTAACCAATATGTTTTATATCCATTGGCTTTTGCCATTTCAATAATAGATTTATTGTTGAAC
>UXGC01001614.1:0-19832 GCA_900480045.1 Eurytoma adleriae | reverse complement strand
TATGTATATAGATATAGAAATAATGTATTTTCGTTGTATCTGTCACTGTAACCTGTATCTGTTCCTTGTATTTTTTTGCCTGTAACGGGCCTGAGCCACCATATTGTGGCTGAGACGTCACGATCAGTAATATTCCTCTTTCGACTCTATGGACCATTAGGGGCTACACACGTAAAGAAGGAATAATAGGGAACAGGAATAAAACACAAGAAAATGCATTGTTTGTATATCTATATATACTAGGAACAAGAAGGAATATCATCTTGTTCCTTATTGTTCTTAGTATATATAGATATCCGAACAATGCATTTTCTTGTATTGCATTCCTGGTCCTTAATATTCCTTTTTTACGTGTATAGCCCTAGCAGGCAAACAAATATTAGGAACAGGAACAGATATAGGAACAGATTTAAGAATTTAAGTTAGTATATCTATATATATCAGGAACAGCTCTATTTCCTGGAATAAGAGCTGTTCCTGGTATATATTCGCTCCGTGCAATACCGGTGCTGCCCTCAAAAAGGTGGAGAATCCATGTTAAATCTTATGGAGTAAAATTGTGACCGCCGTCGGTACTTTGGGTGGATGTTTCCATAAGATTGCGTGTTAAAGTGACACTCAGCATGAGCTTCTTTTCACGCCAGAAAAATGTTATTAATCTTATAAACTGCTGAATCAGGGAAAAATATTTTTCACGGTTTTACGATTTTTATTACTTTGTATAGATATAAAAAAATGTTTACTATTGAAAATCAAAATTGAAAAAACAACTTTTTTAAGAACAACTTGAAATGCACAATAATCTATCCAACTTTCATACACGAAAGGAGCCCTTTCCTATTCTCGTTGAATAAAATGTGGTGTGTAACACAGGGACAGAAGCTATTTCAAACTGGGGACAGGTGTGTCAGCACTTGTTACATTGCACATTATTCGAGGAGCTGGTACACAGCATCTTGGGAAGTATCTTTACTGAATATGAAAGGACTACGAAGGTACACACATACTGGAAAAACAAACTAAGAAATTAAGTTAAAAGAATCATGATTAGAGCAAAAAATCAATGACTTCTCTCATAACGATGCCTTACAACGGCTCCTCTTAGAATACCTATTTTATTGTTGTGCAAAACAATTTGTTTTATTTTAAAAATATAAATTTATTACGATAATCCTACGATAATCCTTGATTATGGATCATATATAGTATTGTAATATTGTTATATGTTCTGAGTACTACAAGCGAGCTAATATGTGCATATTTTTATAATAAAAACTTATAGATTTTTTTCATAAAATGCATATTAACTTAGATAATCATATAGAGACTATGACGCAACATAGAGTTAACCCTGACCAAGATAATGATTTTCCTACATATGCTTACGGAAATTGGGTTTATCATCACTATCACATAGGTTCTCAACAACTATAACTGGTGAACAACTGTATTTCACCCCTATCATTTATATAGTTTTGTTACAATTTCAGTAAATACTTAAAAATTGAAGAACGTGGTTCTATACTTAATAACATAGAAGAAAAACTAACTTTTAAACTCTAAAGCTTAAGTCTTGAAGCCAGAAAATCTAATTTTGAACATTTTTAATATTGTTAAAAAAAATAAGATTACTGAAAATTTCGAAAATTCACTGTGTATAATCCAAATCACATATAAAAGTTAAAAGACGTTAAATAATTTAAACTTATTTTTTAAATATTAATATACTCCTAAATAATTCTCAAGAATTCAAAAAAATCTTAATTTTTCATGTGCATTAATAAAATTAATTAATAAAGTCACATTAAATAGTAATAATTTGAAAATTTTTAAGCAATGTAATATTTAATCATGTGGTATAAAAAATTCTAAAATTCTGGCTTCTTTTATTTTTATTTTCCGATGTTTTTGAATAAGACTAAAATCAAAATATCTGAAATCTATTCAGATACATCAAATTTGCAAAAATTATGGAGCGTGAAACACTGCTTCCTTTCTATCTGCACTGACTGTTCAATTTTATTTATTATTGTGAAGTTAGATCTTAACATAATTACTAAATGCGTCTAAAATATAATAACCACGCAATTATTGATACCAAATCTGTATTTATAAATCTCTATAATCAAAATCCTAAAGCCTACTTCACACATCCTTATTTCAACATTTGAAAAAATACAACAATTATAGGAAAAATTATTAATGCAAAGTAACCAAAAAAAACTTACCGATAGCTTCTTGTCTTGTTTCATTTTATTAAGCACATTTTCAGTTTCAATATATATTTTAAATCATGATTTTTTCATATTTTGCTTGTCCTCGTATTATATTATTTTTATCCTCTGACATAATTTTATCCAAACTTTATTTGAAATTATTATTTGCACAAGCATCAGTTTCACCATTTATCATTCACTCATTCTGTAAAAAAAGAAGGTCCTATTAGTGTGATATGAATAGAAATAGATAATAGATGAACATGGATTAATGAAAAGCGATTACAATAACTCACCGATAGGCGACAGCTACTTTCTTGTTTCATTTTAAATAATCTTTTAGATGCACTGCTCATGTTGAATAATGATTTTTACAATAGCTATTTGCAACTCTCATATATATGCTTTATTTAATTATCGCAAGGCTATTTCAAATTATTAAGAACTTGCATGTAGAGCTTAATTCGTTCAATCGTAACACTGCAAAAATAGAACCTATGTACCTGCAAAAATAGTTCTTCAATTAACATTTCTTTATCTACTATATTAATAAATTATTAATTGAAATAACGAAAGCACTTTTAATATCAAACTTATAAACAACTTATATACATTGTTTATATATATCTTTAAAGATAATGAAGCACCTAGTACTATAATTTTCTACAACAATACAACAATAAAACAACAATTTCTGAAGCACACTGAAGATGTCTTTAGTTAGAAATCATCTACACCAATAATAAACTATGTCATTCAAAATTTTATACTATAATCTGCATGAAATCTGACATTACTCGCATTTTAATGTATATTCTGATTTAATATAAAAGCTACCGTTATCACGTATACTCTTTTAGTATTCCAGTTTTAGAAAAAATACTAATTTTTGAAATCCAACCGAACAGACGCTTGAAAATCTCTTAGGTGCTTGAAAAATATTCAAAATCACACGGTAGCTTAATGCAAAAAACTTTTATCAAAGAAGCAATAATCCAATTTATTTTTAAAAGATAAATTAAAGTAATTCTTGTCAGATTTCTTTTTATTGAGGTCGACTGTTTGTCAAAACTTGTGTAAAAATTGAAATTGCGAATGTATAATGTCTGTTATCAAATTTTATTTCCCATGTCAAATTTAGACAAGAAACAGAACTCAGAAATGGCACATTGGCAGTTGAGATTTTCTTAACTTCTATTTGTGTAACACCACGACATTCATAGCAATAGAATAATTCATAAAAAGTCTTTGATTATTACATTAAAACATTTAAATATCTTGCACTAATAAGTTCAACAAAATTAATAGTTAAAACTCGCAGTTTCTTTTTAAAAATAAACTCTGAAAAGTTATTGGAAACCGATACTGAAACTGATATCCATCGATACTACGTTCAACTTTATTCATATATTATATTCTTGGTCATTTCAAATATTATTTGTATATTTTGTTTATTTAATAATAATTTCTCATCACCATTGACATTTTAATTGCCTAAACCAATTACCGCACAATGCAACAAAGAAAGGGTACAACTTACGCTGGACCCAACCGGCCGGCCGGCTCTCTGGCGCATGCGCTATTTACTATTTTGGGACCATTAACTTATACCCTATGTAGTATCTTCATCGATTCAATAACTTATTTTTAATAGAAAGTAATTATATAATATTAAAAATTGATAAACCATCTCTCTGGCAAATACTGCAATTATTATTTCTCAATAAAATACTTTACGATCAATTTCTTTTGTATTTTTAAACTAAATTAAAGATAAAAATTTCCGTTCACTATTCAATGTAAAATCAGATACAAAATGCTCTAACACTGTGAATTTACTTTAACTTATATTGATTGTCGATTTTTCTTGTCAGATTTAGGAAAGCAGTATTATTATAGCATTGCCTATGAAATTCCTAAAAAGTTAGATGATGAAGAAACAACATTGGTATATTTTACATTTATAATACTTTTACCTAATATTCTTTTACACTTTACAAATTAAAATAAAAACTATATGAAAGTTTTTTCTCTGTCTAATTGCCTTTTGTCTTTTCAAACATATCGTTATTAACACAATCGCATGTTAAGTACGAGAATGACTATTTTGTAGTTTTACAATACAAACAATACCATGTTTAATACAATACAATACAAACAATACCATGTTTAATAGTATTGGACAACGTAATGATTAAATTTTTCAATTTTAGACTGTTTTGTAAAAACTACTTAGATTTGGTGTACACAAATCATTAAATAATTAAGTTATTAATTTGATTTTATGAAAGTGATGGCAATAATTTGAAGCTAGACAAAATTTAGTGATTAAGTTCATATTAAAAGTACTTTTCAATTAAATTTTATAAAATTGAAGATTTTATAAAAAGTTAAATCTTATAAAAATATAAATTGCTTTAACTAAAAATAGGTGTTAATATAGAAATAAATTACATGTCAATGAAGATTCCCACGTAGGTGACGACGACTTCTTGGATCTGAACGAAGCATGGTGCAAAGCAAAACCAAATTTCAAAGAACCATCTATCTTAAATTATCTAATAGCTTTTCAGCTTTTATACACAAACATCTAGTCCAGTTAAAAATAATAGATATCAAGCAGGTAAATAAAGTGTAATGTCTGATCTGTAAAACAAAGTTATAAATAAATATTAAACATAAATTTAAATTTTAAAATATCGAAGGTAAAAGTGCACTAAGATAATTTTAAGTAATGCAAAAATCATTACAATGTACTATAAATAAGAAAAAAAATTCAAATGTTGACTTTTCTTTAAATTATTTATTGCATAAATAATTTAAAATTTTTCCTATACTTTATCAATTTTATAAAATAATAAATACATATTTATGAATAATAACTGACAAGGGATACGTACCAAAAATGGACTAGTAGTTCAGTTCAAACACGAAGTAACAGAATAGCTTGAATAACTTGTAGAATTTAGTGCTCGACATTAAAGTACTGCCATCACTCATTTATATCTGAAAAATTTCATATTTCATTAATTGCCTGAATTAACGCAATGGTGGTATTTAGTTTAATGTAAGACAATTATTTTTAACGCAATATTTTATTTCACCATACTAAATGATAAATTTATTCAAAAAGAAAAAATAAATTCATAATTTTTTTTTAATCATGACTGCATCTTACGTCAGAGTTTTGGATTTTAATTTTTTATCAGTTTTTAAAATTCGTGTTACCAAGATATGTTTCCTAGATTATCAGATGTTAAGTCCGTTAATGATTTTTTTGAAAGTCTGTATCTTTGGGAAGAACTGCAAACTTAAGCATCAATTCGATTACTATATCCAATTTGCAAAACGTGCCTAATTTTTGAGTATGCACATCATTATATTTTTAATATATTCATTCAAAGCAACAATTTGTTACAAAATAAAATTTTTAGCAAAAATAGTAATCCATTTTTATTTAGAACAATAAAAGTAATCTCAACTTTCCATTTATAACAAAGTTTATCAATTTAAAATTTTAGTTAAACTCAGTAATTCCTATTTTAATTGTGTGCTGCATTGAGTAGCAATTTAGTTTAAAAGAATAAAAAGGACTTATATTTTAATATAATTTTACTAATAGTAAAAAATTAAATAAAATTATTGATGATAATTACTATTAACATTTATCAAAATTAATCAAAATTACATTTTACATAATTTGAATTATTTTAATAATACATCATAATAATACACCCTATTAAATACTGTATGATAAACCAATCAAGATCTCATAGAGAATTTAAAATATTGTAATAATATAATTAGTAACCAAAAAATAAGTTGCGATAACTTAAAAAAGGCGTTAATTTCTAAATAAATACAAATCAATGACAATTCCCATGTACAAACCAAAAAAATAGATAAATATTAAACTTTAATATGGTATTTAAATTTTATATTATAGTATTTAAATAATTTTAATAATTTTAATAATTTTTATTTATTATTTATTTTTAAATTTTATTTTATTTTATTTTTCATTCAAAATTTTTAAGATAATCTTACGTAATGCTAAAATCAGTAAAGCGTACTAACACATAATTTTCTTTTTCCTCCTTCTTCTTCAATTTTATGTAACCTAAATAAATATTTATCATCTACAATTGGCACAAAATACATACCAAAAGTGAACTAGTAGCTCGCTCGAACTTAAAATGTTTCAGAACTTTTATAGCTTTCAGAGTTTACTTCACAGAATAGCCAGGTCAAATTGCAGAACTTGCATGGTGTCAAAAGTATCATCTCCTTTTTGTCTGAAAAATTTCATATTAATTACTTTCATGAATTAATGCATTGATTCCATTCAGTTTAATGGAAAACAATCTGTAACGTAATATTTTATTTCACCATATTATATAATGGACTACGTAATAGAAATGAAAAAGTAGCAATGCATATAATAATGCAATTAATTTTTTTTTAATCATATCTGTTTACAACATCTAAGTTTTGGTTTTAATTTTGTTTTTTTTTTTCAGTCTGCAAAGTGTTTTTTTAGATTTATCGTATCAAATGTTAAATACGTTATAATTTTTCTTTACAATTACTTTATATTAAAGTATAAAAGCATTAAATTATGAAAAAATAATACCACAAAGCAGACTTTTGCAACTAATTATTTAGATTCACAAAAACACTGCGAGTGTTAATGCAATATAACAGTTTAACAATTTTAGAATGTTTTCTGTATTATTGTGAAATTTACTTAGATTTTGAGAATGAAAATCATTAAACTTTAAAAAAAAGGATGTATTCAATGTACAACAAATTGATACTAAATAATGAAATAATATATCATTTTTTTAGAATACTAAAGGTATATAATTACTACAATTTTCCCATTTATAACAAATTATATTAATTTTAATTTTCTGTAAAACTATAGTGAGTAATTCTTATAGTATTAAGGCACTGCACTGAGTAGTACTTTAGTTTTAATTTAATTTTACTGATAGTAACAAATTAAGTGAAATTATTAGTAGGATTTTATAAAAGTGATGACAAACATGAATCATCCTTGTATATCTCTTCACACTTTTAATGCTGATAAGCATTATTCAAATTATCTTTTACTAAATATAAATTGTAGTAATGATATACCTGCTACTGTATGACTCTAAGAACTAGTGTCAGACAAGTTGATCAGACCTTGTAATAGATTTGAAATATTATAAGAATAGAATAATAGAAACATATGTAGATATACAAACAAATTACATGTCAAAGAAGATTTCTGTATAGAAAGGTGATGGCTACTTCGGTCTGGAGGAGCAAGGCTGTGGTGCTATGAACATATCAAAATCATTTTCCCTATCGCCATTTGTCTCAAATTTGCAGTTCATATATATTAAGCAGGTAGATTAAATGCATTGTCTGATCTGCAAACATGATAATAAAAGAATATTAAACTTTAATGTAATGAAGAAAATTTCTTTAACAGAATGATAAATAATTTAAAATTTTCTTTAGTTTTCAATAATTTTTTAAAATAAAAATGGTTTCTCGAAAATAACTAGGAAGAGATACATACCAAAAATTAACTAGTAGCTCATTCACAGCTGAAGCTCAATGTAGCGCAGCTGAGAATAAATCGAAATAGCTTAGGGAATTTAGTACACGACTCTCAAGTACTTTCCTGACTCCTTTCTACCTGAAAAATTTCGTATTTATGAATTAGTCTCATTCAATTTAGAGGGAATCAAGCTTTATATTTTATAGCAATATTTTATTATTCAGTATTCTATAATATATTTAATAATCAAATTCATTAATAAATAGGCTTGGTCTATTCATACTAAAATCCATATAAATTCATGGATTTTCAATTAACTAAAGAAATAAATTATCTTTCTATTCGATTCATGATTTAAGAAAACGTAAAGAAAGAAATTTATATAAATCTATGTATATGTATCTTCGTAAATACAATAAGTATTTCTTTAGTCGTCTTTAAATCCATACATTTATATCGAGTTCTGGTATGAACCTCTGCAATAAATATTACGTTTTGCAATTATTGAAAAACGATAGAAAATTTGAAGATCTTGCTTGTACTATGTTGTCTATGTGGCATTTTATAACTGTCATGATTTAAATAAATTGTTGTCATAATTTATTATAATCAGACTTCTTATATTATTAAAAATCAGTGCATATAATCAGTTAACTGCGATTCAAATATCGATACGTACATAAAAACATAAAACATCTACAAACTTGCAATTATATATATCTGCATGTCAAAACAAAGAATTTGGTAAAAAATGAACAAAAAATTTTTCCAAGAAAGATTCTGATTTTTTAATGTTAACTGAATGCATCAAATCAATTTGCATTTAAAAAGAAAACTGTATTCTTTGTAAAAAGAAACTTCACGCGGTAAAAAAAATTTATTCTTTATTAGCAAAGTAGCTTCCACCGTGATTATAATCCCTGCAGCACTGGCAACCCGCGGCGTCTTCGCATCTTCCGCGGCGCTTTTCCAGGAATTGAAAATTTCAATCTTACATAATTAGTCGAAATCGAGACTTAATTTTTCGGTATTTTTTATGCTTTAGTGACTGTTGAAATTGAAATTAAAATTTAAATCTTAAAAGTGATCAAATGACGTAGTCGAAATAACGAAATTAATTTTTGCACTGTATCGCGAGTCTACTGTACATTTAGTACGCGTCTATAAGCAGTAAATATACGAAAAAATTTCTCATAAAATACCACAAATTATTATTTTCTGTAGCCTGCAAATTAATAGATTCCGACGCGATGTAACTCATAGCTGGCGACTCGGCATCTTCCGCGAGGAATTTCAAAGAATTGCAAATTTCAATTTTTTTGAATAATTTCAACTTGACTTTTACAGAATTTTTTTTGTATCATTTACTATTGTTTACTGAAATAAAAATGTATAAAAAAACTGAAAAAACGAAATTAAACGCAACACTATAGCAGGCTTCGACTTGCACCGCGAAACTACTGTGCGCGGCGTCTAGGCAGCAAGTATATGAAAAAGTTTTTTTAACCGAATACCACGAAATACGTTTTTTTGCAGCCAAAAGCTTGATGGATTCCGCGGCTGTGTTACCCTTTCGTATCTGGCGACTCGAATGCCATCCGGCGGCGCAGCATCTTCCGCGACGCATTTCCAAGAACCGCAAATTTCGATCTTTTGTGAAATCTTCCGCGAGCGCGACTTGATTTTTACGAACACTTATTTTTATCGGTAGCCGTTGCTTATTGAAACAAAACTGCATAAAACACTGATCAAACAAAGACGGCGAATTAACGAAATTAATCACTTGATCGCGGGTTTCGGCATGCATCGCGACACTATAGTGAACACCTTGTAGACGCGCGTTTAGGTATCGAATATGTAAAATTCGACACAACAAAGGACCACGAATTGCGGTTTAAATTTACCTGGAGTCCCAAATCCACTCTTGTTCAGCAAGTTGGACACCTTCTCCGCGAAGATGATGGAATTTGCGTCGTCAAGAACTGCGAAGCCTGCTCCTTCGTGCTTCTCCTTCAGCGGTCGCCTATCGAATGCCGCGCGCGCGTCTCGCGAGTCGCGACAGGTCGCGAGACCGGCCGGCCCTACCTGTAGTATGCCCTCCCCCCTCCGGCTCCCAACTTTTCGCTATAATCCGCGACTCCGCAGTCCGCAGCATATAAGACTTTATATGGGTATTTTATGTGTATAGACTACTATTTAGAATGGTATACAATTAATTTATAACTAATAATTATATATTACAAATAAATATATGCAAGTCTGCAGAATATAACTAAATGCAGATAATAAATTCATGACTCGAAGTAAAAAAAAAAAGTATTTTCTAAGTATAATAAGTAATCAATCTGCGGTATAATAAGCAAAGGAGGTGCGCGGGGTTTTTTACTCGGACCATCAAAATTAATATGTATAAATAAGTTATAACGCTCTTATCAATAATTAATATCGTAAACTGAAAAAACTCAAATGCAGTTATACCTTATATATTAATTAATTCCTATCCCTTAATATCAGCTGGGATAATAATCCACATTTATAGTAATAATTAAAATAAAAATAATAAAAAAAATATTTATAATTGCAACATAAATTTTGTTTTTAAAATAAGTTAAATTGACAATGAGTAATATATTATTATTAATTAAATAAAACTACTACTACTACAATAAAACAATACTACTACTTTTTTATTATTATAATTTATATAAGAAATTAAATTAACTACAAACGAGCTTCTTCTGTCCGGAAAATTAATATTAAATATTTTATTTATTTATGATTTTAGCCACTTATTCAGAAGCGTTTAAGGATACACGATACTTGCGGAGTACACAATTTGCATGGAATGCCGGCAATTCTAGCCGGACTTTTCGGTGCCCTTCTCGCCGGACTGGCTACAGAAGCTGATTACAATTACTCGCTTTACGAGGTAATTTTGACTTTTATGCTATTTCATTTGGGTTTTATAAACGAGTATCTTTTTTATATTCAATTTTTTATTCAACATACAGACATAATAGTCTTCAAAATATTTTTTTATATTAATCGGTATAAAGTAAGTTGTACCGATAAATACATTTTATACAAAAGAGAGAGGGAAATAATTAATTCATTTATTTGACTAATGCATTATTTAATAAATTATTTTCATATTACATAAGTAAATTAAAGCAATTGAAAAAAATTCCATGAGTTTCTTATAAACAATTTGAAGAAAAACATCTAATTTATTATTAAAATAGATTTACACAGACAAAACAGTTATTACTAGAAATTTAATTAAAAAATTTTACATAAGTCTATCGTAATTTTTCCTATAAGATTAACAATTACCAAAAACATTATATCATCATACTAACAGATAAATATTAAAAGGATTTTTTTCTCCATCACGATTCACGAACATAAAATTGAAACATCATTTTGAAATATAACAAAAAAATCGAAAATCATACATAACATCAATTTATTAAAAAAAAAATCTGAAGCAAAAAGAAACGCTCGAGTCGACAATCTACATACACCCAACAAGAAAAAAAACCGAAGCTTGTTACATTGAATCAAAACTATACCGCGACCGCCAAAAAAGCGCGCCGCAATTTGAGCGGCACAAAGGGCAGTCACCCGAAATACCTCTGCACCCCCGTCACCCCCCTGTGGACACAAAAGAATCGAATTCGCGACAGCAGCCGACTCGAGCGTTTCTTTCGCGCGGGGCACCCGTCCGCGCTTTCGCGGTGGGCCCGCCGCGCGCGACCGCATCGACTATAACGTCCGCTTCGCCTGTCCGCAGATATTCCCGGCGCGCATCCCCGGCCAGGGGAGCAATCTCACGGAAATAAACGAGAATTACCGGCTCGCGCTGAAGCCCGGGCCGAACCGCAGCGCCGGACAGCAGGCCGCGTATCAATTATTGGCGCTGGCGGTCACACTCGCCGTCGCCATTGTCTCCGGATTAATAACCGGTAAATGCGGGCCCGCCACCCCCTCGATGTATAAACGAGCGCGCGAGCCAGTGTCCGCGGGTCTCTCGCTTTCGGGGGCAGCGCGGCGCGTACGCTGGCCTTTATTATTCACGCTGCACTGCGGAGCGCACGGGAGATTCTTTTCTAGCCTGGAGACTGATTTCCAATGGGGACGTTGATGAGAGGCGAGATGAATGTTGAGAGGATGGATTGATTCAGCTTCGTTTGATTGTTGCTTATTAGCCACTAAATTTCTTCTATCTGATGATGTAGAAGATGGTGATTCAGCTTCGTTTGATTGTTGCTTATTAGCCACTAAATTTCTTCTGTCTGATGATGTAGAAGAGTGGAAAATTTTAAAAACGATCTCTCTTTCAGAAAAAGCTCAGCTACTGTAGTCACACGCTTGGAGTGGTTTTTCTTTCACATTTTGAGAGTAGCGATAAGTTTAGTCATTTGGAAACAGTTGCACACTTATCATTGTAATTTTCAATATAAAATAGTGAATTTTCGACGATTTACAAAATTGCAAGAATACAGCGCGCAATTGTTTTGAAATTATAAAATTTAGTAAGTAGGAGAGTATCAGAATACCAGGTCTCAATTTTTGAATGAAACTAAGGGAGAAATTTCGGTATTTGTATAAAAATTAAAAAAAGCCCAAATCTTAATTAGCCTTTAAAACTCAATATTTTTTATGATAGAATACATAATATCTAGATATTTCAACAATGTGATAATGAATGGCTTTAATATAAAAACTATTGAGAATTAAAGTCTGAAATGTCCATAAAAAGTTTCAACAAAACTCCAGATCCAAGATTCTGACACTTTCTTAATCTAGTCTCCTTTTTTACAATTTCTAAAGTATTAAAATTCATGTACGCTTGTTACAAAAACTTGACATTATCGACAATAAATTTTACAAAATTGTAAATTTCTTTTATAATTTGTTGGAATACAATATGAACATTTTATATAACAGTTTAAACTTTGATTAATAATACAAATTTTTTAATACTTTACAAAACATCTTATCACTGCAATCCTTATAAGCGTTTTAAATCCTTAAATGATCTTAGCGCATTACAAAATTTCAATAAAAATTATTAAAATTAAATAAAACTATTGCAATAAAGTATTTTACTAAGTATTCAAACGAATCAGTATCAAGTTCGAAAGTTAATCTTGTTAAGTAAAACGATTCGACAGCTGCATCGCCTTAAACAGGAAGTTTCGAATGAATATTCACATTCCTCCTAACTACTGTACAATGTCGGACTAAACTCGAACGTACTACTGCTAACAGTATGCAGCGGTGGAAGTCGAAATTAGATTTACAAATTGCGAATAGTAACAAAGTTTCAGCGATCTTAGACACTTGTAAGCAATAGTTTAGACGCAAAAACGTATTTTCATTAAATTATTAAAATTCTTAAACACTTGCAGCTTGTAGTAATCGAATAGTTTGCCTCAGCTCCGCTTCTCTGCTTTTTTCTCCCTAAAGTCTTGTATTAAAATTTTCAAAATATTAATATTTTTCTCTTCACATTTTAAGGACTAATTTTAAGAGTGTCTTTCTGCGGCACTATCACGGAAGACGAAAAATTCGACGACAGCGTCAATTGGGAATTCGAGGACGAGAATGCAGTCACGGAAGTTTCCTCAGTGAAGGATGGTAACAGCCGCGCCGCCGAGCAGCTATCCATGAGCCACATCTAAAGTCTGAGATCTACCTTTAATGAATAATAACATAGAAATATACAAAAAAGTAGTCTGTGCCACGGGCTAAACCATGTCATGTGTCGATCCTACGCGTCAGGATTTTTAAGACAAAAATGCTTTTGAAAATTGATTAAATTGTATAAATATATATAAACTCTAAACAAACAAATTAAAAATTCTGTAACTCTTTCGCAGTAATCCCGCAACCCTTAAACTATAAAATCATAATTCCTAGAAGCCTCGGTATTATGGCGCTAGTACATTCATTCATACCGATTCACAATTCTCTTAATTTAGAACAAAAAAACTCCTAAAAATCGGATGAACAATAGAGTACGGTACAGACAGAAAAAAAGAATATAAAATAACATATTAAATTTAAATATATAACATGGTCTAGTTCGCAGTGCAGTTGTATTTTTTAAATTTATGTAATCGACTCATTCTAAATGTCACTATGTTTCCAAGATTATTAAAATTCTAGTACACAAGAGCGAAAGGATAAGTATGAGGTTGAGCTCTAAACGATAAATAAGCTGTACAGTATTGAATGTAATCGATAAATGTTTTAATAATTTGTTATAAAATTCTTTCTTAACTCTAGCTTTACAATAAATAAAAATAACACTTTCCACGAAAAATATACGATCAAACTATTACATAACATAAACATTACTATTTTGAAACAGGCAGGAAGGTAGCATTCACTTCATGAGTGCGTGCACCACAGCCTTGGCGTTTAGGGACTTCAAATCCGTGTAAGTCTGACCGGTACCGACGAAAACAATCGGCTGTCCGGTGATATAAGTCATCGAAATTGCGGCTCCCACCTGAAAAATATTTTCCAACTATTAGTCATATTCTGAAATGTTTGTCAAATAAATTAAAAACAACTAAAAATATTCTTTTACTTCGATTTAACAGCAGAAAGTATTTTAATTTTTTATGAATAGCAATTGAAAGTCAAAGTAATCAATTAATAAAAAGAAAAATTTGTAATGTTTTCTGAAATTGTTCAAACATTATAAATTTACTGGTGCTTTTCCAATGTTTATACATTTAGTTTTCTATAATTAATTGAAAAAAAATAATTTTGAATTCAACAAAAATTAAGGTTTTAAATTTAACAGATTCAAGTTTTATCATAACTAGAATTTAAAATGAAACATTTAAACTAAAAAATAAATTAATTCCCTCATACTTCCTATTTGAAAGAAAACTTTAATACATTTGGGCTGTCTGCACTCGACTTTTTCTACTTTCAAATGGTAGTAAAAGTTCATCATGTAAATGGAATGAGACTTTCATAGACACAATCCTCCGAAAAGTTAAATTATAAAATATTCATAATTACAAATAAAATTGACTAATAAATTTTGTTTCAAGTTGCAAAATCACATTTTCTTTTATCCTCTAAAAAAAACCCTTTTGAGCGAGTGCACAGACCTTATCATCAATGGTATCAAATTTGGTGAGTACGATGCCGTCGATAATGTGAGGATCGGTGGAGTTGCTGTAGTCGGCGAGCGCCTGATTGAACTTGACGAGCTGGTCAACGGCCTCGTTGCCCACCAAGGCCTCGCCAACAAACAACACGAGGTCCGGCTCGTTGACCTTGATCAGCTTGGCGAGTGCGCGCATCAGCGGCTCGTTGTCCTGCATACGGCCAGCCGTGTCCACCAGCACGACGTCGAAGCGCGACTCCCTCGCGAAGCGGATCGCCTCCATGGCTATGCCCGCTGCGTCCTTACCGTAGCCTACGAAAAATGTTCAATTAGTCACTTGTCAACTTTTAGTTTAAATGAAAAATTCACGTTGATGTGTGTACATGTTTAAAATTTCAATAGTTCTTATTTAAATACATGTACATACGAATAGATGCAATATCTGAAGAGTTTGTTGTGACACAAATACTCCAGAAACTATAAAATATTTTTTTAAAAATTTAAAATGGAATTCTACAGATATTTTACAATACTTTTTTCGTGAAAAATAAATTTTATACATGTATATTATTAATTGTGGCTTACTAGTTAAAAAAGTAGTAGTAGAAAAAATTTTAATTTGAACTCTACGCTTATTTTTATTTTTATTTTAATTTTGCCTATCAAATAATCTTAATTTGATTTACTAACTATATGATTTTTTTTAATTAAATAAAGAGCTTTTTTACAAAAAACTCATCTACAGACATCAAAGCTATATCAGTGAAGTTTCTTATTTTATCGTTAACTGTGGCACAGCAATTAAAAAGTTGAAAGCTATTTTTCAAAAAATCTGATAATAAACTTTAGTAACTTTATGAAAATTATTTTAAAACAATGTACGATTTGTAATAATAGATATTATAGTAGACAGTATTAGTAAATAACATTATATATCTTGAATAAGTCAAAATTTTAATAAATTGTCAAAAAATTCTTTCAAAAAATGATGTACACTGATTTCATAAATTGAACAAATTATGTAAAATAAAAATAGATTACTTACAATTTTAGCAAATAAAGATTTAAATAAGTCACCACCAAATAACTTAATTTTTTTCAATACTAAAAATAAGAAACTATTATCCTAATTACTAATGAATCCTAAAAATAAAAGAAAATTCTTTAAACTAAAGAAATTTCAACCTTTCTCATAGAGTTGCACCATCGTCAAGTTTCCGTGCTTCTCGGGTGGATGAAGCGCGTTCAGATGCCTCATATGAGTTCTAAGCTGCTCGACAGCGCCGGCTCTGAACGTATCGCAGGCGGCAATGAGTACGCGGAAGTTGTTCTCGATCAGCCAGAAGCAGATCTTGGCGAGGTTGGTGGACTTGCCGACGCCGTTTACGCCGCAGAAGGCCATCACGTACGGCCGGCTGTTCTTCTTCGCCTCGAAGGCGTCGCGGAGTATGTCGACGCGCCGCTTCGGCGAAAGGATCTGCACCAGCGAGTCGGTCAGAGTAGCCTTGACTGTGTTGGCGACGCTATCAAAGGTGCCGAGGACCTTGCCCTCCAGCTTCACGCAGATCGAGTCGCAGAGCTTCTGCGCGATGTCCGCGGCGACGTTCTTCGAGATCAAGTGGTCCTTGAGCTTCTCCAGGACCGGGCGCATGTCCTCCTCCTTCAGCGACTTGTTGCCCACCAGGCTCTTGAACATGGAGAAAACGCCGCCGGATTTCTTCTGCGACTGCGTGCGGGTCTGCTGTACCTCCGGCTCGTCCGAGTCCGACTCCTCCTCCGAGTCGCTCTCTACTTCGAGATCGCGGATGCCACCCTTCATTTGACCGATAATCTGAAATTTTTAAGAGATTAGATTTTTCGCTCTCGATGGAGAAAAATTGAGCTTAATGTTTGACTGGAATTGGAATTTTGGAGAATGCTTACAGCGGTGTTGGCCCCGACGTATTCCCCAGCTTCTTCTGGCTTATCCTTGGTACGTTCTAGATTTGCGAGGTCCTTATTAGTTCCACCCAGGTCCCACACTCTAGGTTTTTTGCCTGCCTTTTCAGGCTTCGGGCTTTTTCTAAAAATTAATTACAAGTCGTGCATTAAAAGGTTTTACATTTTTAAATTTAATAGTTCGGTGTTGACTTACTGCTTGTCAGCTTTCTTTTTTGGACCAGCCATTTTCTGAGCAAGTTTTAAACGATTAGCCAATAATATATCTTCATCTACTCCATTTTGTACAGCAACAGGCTTCGGTGAATCTGGTGCTTTAGGCACTTCTGGGATTTTTGCTAAATTCGAATAAATTGTAATTAAATTAGAATATACAAATTGTGACTAAATTTCAAAATGAATATCAAAGTAAATAAATAATGATGAAAAGTACTTTAAAAAGCTGCAAATTTTTTTCAGCAAGGCATGCAATAAGAAAAGAAATGATTGAAAAGATATATTTAAAGCAAAGCATGCAAAAACAAGCAAAATTTGTCTCACGATTGACTTACGTCGACCGTCATCAGCCTCATTGGTCCCTTTCTTTTTTTTGTCTATGAAGCAAGAAAAATACGAAATCCCATTACCATCATGATACCCAAAAAGCTTATTTAGAGAGATAAAGTATAATGTGGTTTAAGAATGAAGGAAAATGTTTTGTAAAAATTTAATTTAAATTTTCAGAAATTTGAAATATAAATATTAATAAAGCATCCAAATGAAATTATTGCAGTTAATGATTTTTGAAAATTATTTAATCCCTTTTTTTAATCCCTTTTACCAAAATTAAAAAGCAAAATTGATCAATGATATAATTTTGTTTACTTACTTTGTTTTTTATTCTCTTTATCATCTTTTCTTTCTATCATACTAGCAACAGTCTTTTTAGACTTAAAACTTTCGTCAAAAGTCCTCATTTGTTTAGGAATTTTAGCTTGAGATTTACCCCATTGCTCGGCTACTATGAGTGTCTGTTCATAAGCCTTTTTAAAGTCGTAATTGAAAAACCATTTCGAATTTTGCAATTCATTCTTAAAGCGATCTCTAAATTCCAGGTGAATGTCATTTAAAAATTTGTCGACGTACGATAATTGTAATATTTTTTGATATGCCACCACAAAAACCAATTCAAATTCATTGTCTAACTTGTACTGCAGCCTCAGTGAATCATGTTCAAATATTTGATTTCCAGTTCTTTCCTGAAATTAAAATATATACAACTTTAATACCTTATCATATGTATATATACTTTATTAAAATAAAAAAACTTTAATTTGAACAATAAATATTTTTAAAAGTAATTTCATAAGTTTAATTTTATGTAAAAGATTACATTACAAAATTATTAGCAAAGAATTAAAAATAAAGTATTGGCTGATGAAAAAAGTAAAAGATATACAATATGTGTTTCCAAACAAGATCTTATCAGATCAATCCATCTATCCATATGGTAAAAAACATGGTATTAAAAATGCAACATCTGACTAAAAAATAACAAGTTCCTTTACAATAAAGCAATAAACACTTTGATAAATAACTAATCTGCACGATTTAATCTAATTATCATTGATTTGATCTAATACTTTTCTAATCGGCACCTAACCGTATCAAGAATCTCAAACCCAACTGCGTAAAAATAAAAAATATCTATTCGTCAAAGAACTCAAACAAATTGCAGCAACAACTGAAAATAGGAAGCCCTCAAACATGTTTACAAATAATAGCACATGTGTTGTGCATCACGAGTGGCCATATGGAATGATTGTCCATCTGTGAACCACCGCCTCAGCGAGCAGCAACAACTTGATTCTCAGCACGTAAAACGCGGCGATGACTTCGCGGTAATTGGGGCAAACGAATGCGACGAATAAATTGCCGCTCGATTAGCGCACGCACCTGGAGGATGACACTCTTGATGAGGGCGTTCACGCTGGGCGTGAAGATCTGGGCGGTGCTCTGGAAGCACCAGAGCACGATGCCGCCCTTGCTGAAGATCGTGAAGAGGTCGAGCATGGCTGGGGCGTCGCTGGGCGCTCAGTCGGCTCCAGGGTATGATATCGCACGTCGCGGGGTACGTCGTCTGGAGAGTTTCCTAACCTACAAGCCGCGGCAAGTGTGCGACGCTTATCTCACGGCACGCGCAGGTCGCCCGTCGACGGCTGTGACAGCACTGTGATAGTGTGGTCAGACTGCCGGAGTGGCGCCTGGTTAGTACTACTTACTTACTACTACTTAGCCAGATTGTAAGACACGTACCGCCGTCTATCGGATACAAAAATTCTACGTACTGAAATTCGGGGATTTTGTCATTATTTGTCTTTTATATATATATGTATTATGTAAGCAAAGCGCGTAATTATAAAATCTGGATAAAATATTTATGAATTAAGAAAAATATTTTGAATTAAAGATAAAAATATAGCGAATGGTTTTGGGAATTTTCAAGTTTTTTTCATGGGAATTATCTCGTAAAATGTGCCTTTTTGTGAGTCTAACAGCACAAATTTTCAAGAGGACGTTCAGCAAATAAACGCGTGTTAAATAAAACATTTAACGTTTTTAAACAATAATGTCTGTTGTTCAAGGGGGAAACTTATGAAATGTATATACTTTCTTCCACTGAAATCTCGTGAAATGTGCTTTTCTTCGCGGGGAATGGAAAAGAGGTATCATGTAAGTGGATTTCTGCACTCTTTATATATAATATTTAGTTATCTGCAAGATCTATATAGAATCTAGACTAATACATAGAATAATTAGATCTGATCTTGATTATTTATGTAATATTATTGACTTTAAGTAACTACAGGAGAACAACAGGCAAAACTACTTAGGAATACTTGCAAATGTAGGCAGTAGTTGCCAATTTACTTCTGAAATCAAGTAAGTAATAGTACATCAGTAGTTTTTAGTTATTTTCGGCAGTGTTGCACCAGTCCAGTACTTTATT
>UXGC01001613.1:0-19846 GCA_900480045.1 Eurytoma adleriae | reverse complement strand
ATGTGCTAACGCTTAAAATAAGCGCGTTTTGGCTGAATGTAGAAAAAATAAAAAAGACATGCAGCCGCTATAATTTTATGTAATCCGCCAATAAGTACCTTAAGTTTTTTACTGAATTTTTGTTATTGAGCCTGCAGGTCAAAAACAAGTTTTGAGTCATAAATACCCTTAATGTCATAATAAGGAAAGTTGGCAATATTTGTCAAGTAGTTTTCTTATCTTTTACAGGCATAATTTACATGCTACAATCAAATTTTCATAACTGGTGAATAAAAATGCAAAGAGATAAAATTAAAGTAGAAATAAAAAAGTTATCACATGGCAAAAGCTTGCCTCTTCCCTGTTATGCAACTATGCAGAGTGCTGGCATGGATCTTTATGCCGCACTGGACAACTCTGTTATTTTAAATCCACTTGAAAGGTTACTTATTCCAACTGGCATTGTGATTGCAATACCAAACGGTTTTGAAGGACAAGTACGCCCACGTTCTGGGCTTGCTGCAAAACATGGAATCACTGTCTTAAATTCTCCGGGCACTATAGACTCCGATTATCGAGGTGAAGTTAAAGTTTGCCTAATCAATCTAAGTAATCAGCCATATGAAATAAAAAGAGGAGATAGAATCGCACAAATCCTCATCACTCCTGTATCTCAGGTAATTTGGGATGACAGAGAAGAATTCTGCACAGAAGAAACCGTCCGCAATGAAGGGGGCTTTGGATCAAGCGGTAGGTAGTTTTTTATATGTAAGTTGACTGTATTGATTTTTTGATATATAATATTAATATATTATTAACTTATTTTAAGAGGAAATTATGTCAATTTAAAAAACCCACCGTCATAAAACAAACATTGCAATTGTAGCGCTTACTTCTCTGTATGTTATAGGTACAGCAGTAGCACTTTCAACACCGTATTGGGTGTCTTCAACTTCGCTTTTAGCGCCACTTGCAGTTTTTGCAGCTACACCACTTGGAATAAGTGTTTTAGCATTTGCTGCTGTTGCACTGGCTAGTTTAGCAATATATTTCATCATCAAAAACAATGAAATATCTGAGCCTAAAATTCCGAGCATTGTTATTAAAAGTTGTGAAGGAGATCTATTTGTGAAAGTAAAAGATGAAGATTTTGAGTATATCAAAAAACACAACCAAAATAAGAATCAAGATGGCAGTGTTATCCCCGATGAGTATCGTATAGATTTTATCTTAGAAAGTCACAGTTACTACATTACTGCTACAAGTAAGGAAATAGATAACAATAATGGATTATTAAAGATAAATTCATTAGGAAGAAACAATGATAAAGGTGAGTATGAATTAATACCTGAATATAAAAAAAAGTTAGAAACGTTAGGTTTAGGCTCTGAAGAAAATGGTCCTAAAGAACTCATCATTAGACCTATGCCAAGCTCAATTGTTAAATCACCAGAAGCTGAACAACAAAAGAACGAAAGATCATTATAAAACTAAGTATAAAAGGGGTAGACTAAATAAGTCTGCCCTTCATTTTTTAGTGTTAGTTATTTAAGCTTATTATAGAAGCTGTCTCAAAGTATCCGTTCAGATGCATGACTAATGTGTAAATATCGAAGCAAAAGTGGTGTCATCCCAGTGCTTGACACTGGGATCCAGTTTTCTTGATAAATTTACCAAAAGTGTTTCATTCTATAACGCAAAATCCATACTTACCAAACCGAATGCATTACTTGCAATCTCGATCCCAATGTCAAGCACTGGGATGACAGAAAAAGGAGCACTGCCATCATATTGGATAACACCATTTATTTCTATAGCTGTCTTTTCTATCTTATTTTGCCACCCTATTGAACGAATACCTTAAGAGAAGTTACTAAGGATTTTTATTTAGTCTGACTGCATCCTTTACCTTATCTAACAACCCATTAATAAAGCCAATTTTGTTTGGAGCATCAAGTAAATCAGATGCAATGTTAGTATATTCATTAATAACAATTGGTGCTGGTGTATCAAAATCAATTAACTCACATACTGCAATACGCAAAATAGATAAGCTTATAAGATTTAATCGTGAAAGTGACCAGCTTGGGTGTAAATAAGACTCTATTATTTTATCATATTCTTCACTGCTTTTTATAACCTTACATAACAAGTTTTCTAAGAACTGATGTTCAAATTCTTCACATTCAAATATATCTTTCAACGTACTTATGTAGTCCTTAAGCTCACAATTTTCCAATTTAAAAGTGCTTTTGTTGTAACTTACAAAAATATTTGAATAAGCAATTTGTACAGCAAGAAATCTTGCCGTACTTTTTTTTATGCGCCACTTTTTATCTACTGGTTTTTCCTCCATTATTTTAATTTATTGTGTAGATCTATCATATGCAAAACAGTTGAGGCTGCATGGCCACCAACGTTCTTTTTATTTTTGTCAGCTCTAATTAGTGCTTTATCTTTGCTGTCAGCGGTAATTACGCCCATACCAAGGGGTATTGCATAATGCATAATAACTTCATTTAAGCCTTCGATTACTCCTTTACAAACGTATTTATAATGATCAGTTTCACCGCGAATCACGCACCCAAGAGCTAAATAACCGTCATAATTAGCATTCTTGCTTTTTACTGCAAAGAGAATTGTAGCTGGTATCTCAAATGCACCAGGAACTTCAATTATATCATAGCTTGCATGACTTTCTTTTAATCTATCGACTGCACCTTCAAGCAAAAGGTTCGCTATTTCAGTGTGGTAAATTGAATTAACTATTAGTATTTTCGACATTCATCCCCACTTTTCTTGTTAAAAGCAACTTTATTAATGATTGTTGAACCAGAGTTATAATATTACTAAATATCCAATATATTACCAGGCCGGCAGGAAAAGAAGAAAAAATAAAGACAGAAATGTAAGGTAAAAACTTCATAACATTTACTTGAATATCATCTTTACTGGTTTGATCGTTCTCACTTAGCTTCTGCTGAATTATCATGGTAGCGCCGAAAATTATAGGTAAAATGCCTATAGAAATAGGAAAGTTATAATTAAACAACCCAAATAATGTAAAAATGTTTGTTGGATCAGAAGCTGAAAGATCCTTAATCCATAAATAAAAAGGGGCGTGTCTCATCTCTATAGTAACAAATAATACTTTATACAGAGCAAAAAATACTGGTATTTGTATGAGCATAGGGAAAATGCTCGACATTGGATTTACATTGTTTCTCTTGAACAACGCAATTGTCTCTTTGTGCTGCTTTAAGCTGTCATTTTTGTACAACTCTTTTATACGAGTTAATTCAGGCTGCAGGCTTTTCACCTTGAACATCGAAATATATGATCTATTAGATAAGGGAAGCATCAAAAGTTTGATTACTAAAGTTAGCAATAATATTGCTAAGCCAAAATTTTTCAAAACAAAGTTAAAATATTCAAGCAGTAAAAACACCGGCTTGGTTATAAAATAAAGAACACCAAAATCTACAGCCTTATCAAACAAAGGTATATTGAGAGTGTCTTTATAAGAATCAAGTAAATTCAATTTCTTTGCCCCAGCAAAAAAGTAGTTCAGAGTAGAAGCACTTGTACCAGGGAGTATGTGTGTGTACGGTCTAACAAAATCTGCTTGAAACTTATCAATGTTATTAACATTCGTGTGTTTAATGCTCACATTTATTTTATCTGATTTCTCAGGTATGATGGCTGTAAGCCAGTATTTATCAGCAAAACCAAACCAATTTTTTTCACTCGTGCTTGCCTTTATTAAACGCTTCTTAGAAATATCCTTATATGTCCACTCCTCTAGCTTATTGTTAAATGCACCTAGTACTCCTTCATGTGATATCCAATAGGATTCGTTAATATTATCACGTTTACGATTGATTTTACCATAGGGAACTAAAACTACATTATCTTTTGTATTGTTTTCAATAATTTGCTCAACTTTAAACATGTAGTTATCGTCAAGGCTAATTTTCATTCTAAATAAAATGCCATTTTCATTATCCCAAAATAAATTGACCTCTTTTTGATTGAGTTTATCTGCTTGCCATACTGTTTTAGAATCTGGAACTTTAATCTTTTCATTCGGATCGAGCCACCCAAATTCTGCGAAATATACATCTTTTGATTCTGCAGGTGACAGTAACACCACTTGTGGAGAAGAAGAACTCGGTTCTAAGTGATAGTTAGTTAGGATTAAGTCATCAAACCTTGCACCTTTCAGAGAAATTGATCCTTCAAGCATGTTATTGGTTAAATTAACTCTCTGTTCTCTAGTAGAATTAATAATTTCAGAACGATTTTGGTATATCATAGGAGCAAGGTCGTTAGAAGATTCGATATGTTCAATATTTTCAATCGATGGTTGGCTTTGGCTCGTGTTAAGAAAATTATCATACATAATATGCCATAATACTATAATCAATATAGAAAGAATTGTTGCTAAAATTAAATTTTTTGCTTCTGACATGAAATTAAATCGAACATACCTCCTTAAAGGATATGTTAAATATTGTACTAAAACAATAAAATTTACTTATTTTTAATAATAGCTTTTAACGCTAATCTTAAAAACTTACTCTTATGGCTTCAAATTTTAATAATATGAATGCAGCAAAAAATCTAGTTATTTGGCTACTGATAATAGTCATTACTGCAATGTTTATTGATTCACAAGGGGATAAACTAAGCAATAGGTTTCTGAGCACTTTTCTACCGTACAAAGGAAGGGTTCAAAATGGCGGAAGTATTGAATTTACAAAGTCATACGATGGACACTTTTATATTCAAGCTCAAGTCAATGATCGTAATATAACGTTTTTGCTTGATACCGGAGCAACTGATATTGTTCTATCGCAAAAAGATGCGTTACATGCTGGTATTAACTTACAAAACATTCAAGACTTTAAAATATATGAAACTGCAAAAGGTCAAATAAAAGCTGGAGTGGTTCAAATACCTCAAGTTAAAATAGGAAATTTTTTAATTAATGATGTGCACGCTAGTGTTAATACTCACTCTATGTCCCATTCATTACTTGGTATGAGCTTTTTGAGATATTTTCATTTCACTATTAGGGATAATAAGCTAATATTATATCGTAGTTAAACGTTCTATACTCTACTTATCAACGCTCTGCAGGTCAATATAGGAGCAGAGATAAATATTGCGGAACAGGTGCCGATTGCAATGCCAAAAGAAATGATTAAGCAGAAGTCTCTGACCACACCTGTACAAATCAGCACTAAAGGAAGAGCAGCAAGAAGAGTAGTACCTGAAGTTAACATAGTACGAAATAGTGTAGAATTAATGCTAGCATCAACTATTTCATCCATTTCTACATCTTTTCTATTTTTTTTATACTCTCGAATCCGATCGTATATAACCACTGAATTATTGATTGAATAGCCAATCACGGTAAGTAGAGCTGCAACTGATGAAATATTAAACTCAATACTCGTTAAGCTGATAAAGCCAAGAGTTAAAATCACATCATGGATCAGTGCCATTATTCCACCAAGTCCACACTGCCAGTTAAATCTAAGCCAAACATAAAAAAATATTCCAATAATTGCAATTAACATGGCTGATATCCCTTCAAATATCTGCGTTGAGCCTATTTGTGGACCAACATAATCTATTTTACGATAAGTTACTAAATTACCTAATTTGCTTTCTAATATACTTTTAACCTTTTTAATTTTATCTTCATCTCCCTCATCTTTAAACCGCACAACTAAGTTATTACCAGCTTTTGAACTCTGTATCGTAAATCCACTCTCTTTTAATATACCGAGAATAGCATCATCCTTGCTTGAAGATTTTATCTCTATCAAAATTCCACCTGTAAAGTCTATACCCAAATTCATTCCACGCAGCATAAAAGTAAGCATTGAAAAAATGATAAGAATAACGCTAACAAGTGCTGTCAAATTTCTATATTTACTAAATCTTATATCAAGATTATCTGGAATAAGTCTAATTGCCATATTTCCTACTTAAATTGTGATTTTATATACTTTTTAAGCAATCGACTAGCTATTTTCTCTTAGCTTATACTAATAATGATCTTTGATTTACTTAATCTACTTGAAAAAGATATTTGATCAAAAAAATGAAAACAGCCTGGTTGTCATTAATAAAGTGCTACTTAAACATCTTTTTTAATCGATTGATTTCATCAGCAAATTTTGGGTCAGTTCTTATGAAATTTTCCACTTGTTTGACTGCGTGTATAACAGTAGCATGATCTCTACCACCAAAATTTCTTCCAATATCTGGTAAACTTTTTTGCGTAAACTTCTTTGCGAAATACATAGCTATTTGTCTCGGCCTCGCAAGACTGCGGAGCCTTCTATTAGATTGCATATCTGCAATCTTTATATTGAAAAATTCAGCTATTTTTTTCTGTATTTCTTCTATTGTGATTGACCTATGATTTGACCTAAGAAGATCAATTAGGGTCTCACTAGCTGATTCTACTGTCATGCTTCTTCCAATTAAAGAGGTATGAGCAACCTTATTTAATGCTCCTTCTAGTTCTCTTATATTGGATTTTATATTCCTTGCCAAAAATTCTAGGACATCCTTTGGAACATACATATTCATTCGTTCCACTTTCGCCTGCAATATACCAAGTCTTAATTCAAAAGTTGTTTCATTAATATCTGCAACTAATCCCCAACCAAGTCGTGATTTTATTCTTTCTTCTACTCCATCAAGATCACTAGGAGACCTATCAGCTGATATAACCAATTGTTTATTTTGGTCTATCAATGCATTGAAAGTGTGAAAAAATTCTTCTTGTGTACTATCTTTACCACTGATAAATTGCACATCATCTACCATCAATACATCTACTGATCTAAATTGCTCTTTAAATAACATAATATCTTTGCTCCGCAGCGCCGTAATATATTGATACATAAATTTCTCTGCTGATAAATATACCACTTTTCTTTTTGCTGACGGAGAATTGACTATGTCCCAAGCTATAGCATGCATTAAATGTGTTTTACCAAGTCCCACTCCACCATATAGAAATAAAGGGTTGCTTCCTGATATTGGATCTATAGATTCCGCTACACGCTTTGCCGCTGTAAATGCTAACTCATTTGACTTTCCTACCACAAAATTATCAAAAGTGAATCTGGTATCTAGTGGTGAACCAAGATTATGATTATTTTCCTCTCTATTTTTTAGTATCGTATTAGAATTTGAATTTCTTTCTTCAATTAATTGAATATCAATAGAACATACACTTTGATCTTCGCTTTGCCATAATGACAATATTTTTTCCATGTAGTGAACTGTAATCCACTCCTTTATAAATCTTGTTGGTACAGACAACAAAACTTCTCCATTTCTGTTGCTGATAAATCTTAGTGAACTCAGCCAGCTGTTATATGTTGCTTCTCCATAGAGATTATGGAGATAATTTTGGATTTTTTCCCAAGTAACATTGTGGTCCGTTACTGTAATAATCTGATCAAAAAACATAGTAGAAACCTTAGGGTTAGTTAAGTTCATATACCACACCAAGAAAGAACAATAATCAGAAAGATACAAGATAATCAATAGCTTACTGTAAGATAAAAAGCTAACACTACTTAATACATATCTAAAATTATGAGGATTTTTTGACGAGTTGTAAAGAGTATAAAAACACTAAAATTGATCATTTTTTTGAAATAAAAACAATCAATTTGTAAATGTCGCTTGTACCGAGGATTAGAAGTATGTTATTAAAAAATAGTAATATATTATGTATAAATAAGATATTAAATTTACTGATAAATAAGTAAAGTACTTGTATAAATATAGCTGATTTAGTATAAATTTATTGAAGTAAATTTGTGATTATATTAAGTAATTTGAGTCATAATACTGTATTCGGTATTGAACTGGAGTTTTACACTGAGGGAATAAAAAAAGAATATTTATTTCTGAATAGCATCAAAAATAAAATAGCTTCTCTTGGATTTTTTTGTGAAAAAGAGAGTTCTTTAAACCAATATGAAATAAAAAGTGACTGTTATACGAGCTCTGATAATTTAATTATGCATTTTGAGTTGGCAAAACAATTACTGATTGGAACAGCACAAGAGTTCGATGGTAATGTTTCTTTTAAAGCAAAACCTTATTTGGATAGAGCAGGCAGCGCACTAAATGTACATGTTAGCCTCATGGATTCAAATAATAATAACTTATTTTATGGCAATAAGCAAAAATATAGTGACCACCTGATTCACAGCATAGGTGGATTATGTGCAATGATGAAAAAACATATGTTGTTTTTTGCTCCAAATGATGATTCATATTTAAGATTTCAGTACCCAGATATTCATACTCCAACGACGATTAGTTGGGGAGTGAATAACAGAACTGCTGCAATAAGAATCCCCTATTTTGGCAACGATTCCAAAAGATGCCGCCTAGAGCACCGTGTTCCTGGAGCAGATTGTAACCTTGAAAAAGTACTCACAGCAATAATTGAAGGTATAGTTTTTGGTATAGAGAACAAAATTGCTCCGCCAAATAGAGTGTATGGCATTGCATCTGATCCTCAATATAAGATGGAGAGTTTGATATAGCAACTACCTGTTAAACCCTAACCCATTAAACTCCTTTGAGGTAATTGGCCATTCTAGCACTTTCCTCACATCATTATTTACATTCCCATACCGTAATAGCAAGTCTGCAGCAGATAGTTTCTGCGTACTTTTAGACTTAGGCCCTATATTGGGAAGGTTGCTTGGTAGCTGCTCAGGAAGTGGATTACCAGATACATCCATGTGTTCAGGAAGAGATTTCATCTGATTCTTTATAGAGCTAGAGCTATTTTGTGTAAGAGTTTTATCATCTGGCATGCCAAGAATAATTTTCTCAGGCACTACCATAGTTTTTGTATAATCAACAGGATTGCTATTTTCAGCATCTATAGTCACATGAATTGGTTCGCCAAACGCATTTATCGGGCCACCAAGTGATCCTTTCTCCATGCGTTCTTGTGCTCTTTTCCTTATTATTTCTTCTTCTAACTCAGTTTCAGTTCTTTCTGGTTCTTTTGCGGATATTTCTGTATCTTTTTCTTCACCTTCATCAACACTGCTATACCCTTCATCTCCTGAAACACCAGTAATTTCAGCAGGCTGTTCTTTTTTAGTTCTTATTTTATGAATCAGCAAAAGTAATAAGTAAGTAACTGCAGCAGCAGTAACTATAATGGCTATCTTTGCAGCAATGTGAATCACTGTTAAAAATACTAAAGTTGATGAGACACCAACCAACCCAGATACGATCACTTTATTCTTGCCTTCTGTCACACTTAGAACTGCTACCATAATAATCCCTCAAATACCATACTAAAGTTATATTATATAGAAGTTTTCTTACGCTTACAAAACTGTAAAAATTTTAATCATTTACATAAAGCTATATAAGGATTAATTAATATATAATTTATCTTAGCTATAATATGATGTAAATACGTATAATGTCCGGAATGAAAAGATTAATTATAGAGAGGAATAGAACAGTAATATTATTGCTTATCGTGATTTTTACCTTCGGCTCATACACTTATATAAAAATGCCAAGAGAAAGCAATCCTGATGTACAGATTCCTATAATTAGCGTATTTGTCGGGTTTCCTGGTATTTCTGTCGAGGATAGTGAAAAGTTATTAGCTATTCCAATAGAAAATGAACTAAGGTCCATTGAGGGCGTGAGAGAGCTAAAGGCACTTGCAACTAATGACGGTGCTCACATGATAATTAAGTTTGGTACAGAATATGATAACAAAGAAGTACTTGATAACGTCTGTTCAAAGCTTTTAAACATAAAATCAAAATTACCTATTGAAGCAGAATCTCCGATAATCAATGAAATAAACTTGAGCTTATTTCCGATACTAAACGTTGGCTTGATTGGTAATTTGCCGGAAAGAGCTTTAACTGAAATAGCACTCAAACTAAAGAAAGAAATAGAATCTCTGCCAAATGTTCTTAAAGTTGAAGTGGCAGGTATGCGTAAAGAAACAGTTGAAGTTATAATTGAGCCCACAGTTCTAACAAAATATAACATTCAATCAAATGAGATATTTCAAGCTATATCAAACAACAACAGATTGGTAGGAGCAGGATCACTAGAAAACGATACCGGTAAATATTCGATTAAAATATCAGGGTTATTAAAAGACATAGAAGATATTATGAATATTCCTATTAGATCTCAAAGTGATGCAGTTTTGAGAATCAAAGATATAGCAAAAGTATACCTTGAGTTTGAAGATCACCAAGGATTTGCTCGTATTAATGGACTACCTAGCATTGTACTAGAAATTTCAAAACGTAATGGAAAAAACATAATAGACACGGTAAATCAAGTAAAATACTTAATGGACAAAGCAAAAGATCAATTACCTGAAAATTTAAAAGTAGTTTATTTGAATGACCAGTCAAAAAATGTACGTGATGTGCTTGAAGACTTGGAAAATGGTATAATATTTGCCGTATTACTAATACTAACCATAATAATGCTCTTTATGGGAACAAGGGCTGCTATTCTTGTTGCACTATCAATACCTGGCTCCTTTCTCATAGGAATAATGGCTCTTTACCTAATGGGTATTACTCTAAATATAGTTGTGCTCTTCAGTCTAATTATGGCAGTTGGGATGCTGGTTGATGATGCAATTGTAATCAGCGAATATGCTGATAGAAAGATGATTTGTGGCATGGATAAAGTAGAAGCCTTTTGCACCTCAGTTCATGATATGTTCTATCCAGTTTTATCATCAACATTGACTAAATTAGCAGTGTTTTTCCCTCTGTTACTCTGGCCCGATACAGTCGGTAAATTTATGCAGTACATACCAATTACAATAATTCTAACTTTAACTGGATCGCTAATTATGGCTTTAGTTTTTATACCAACACTTGGTGCAATATTTGGTAAACCTTCAATAACTTCAAAAAAAGAAATAATAAGAATGAGTGCTATAGAAAGTGGTAAGGTAAAAAATACTGGGCTTATAATAAGAACTTATGTACGTATGTTAGAGAAAGTCTTAGATCACCCCAAAAAATTTGTATGTGTTGTTGTATTTGTTTTATTTTTGTCTAGTATATTATATTTTACTTTTGGTCCTGGATTAAAGTTCTTTCCGAATGTAGATTCAGATAACATTTTAATCAGCGTTAAAGTAAAAGAAAGCTTATCAGCCAAAGAACGAGATTTGATACTTAAGAAAGTAGAAGAACGTATTTTGGGTGTTGAAAAAGAAATTTATGTTTTTTATGCTCGGTCAGGAAAATTTTCAGACAACGTTATTGCTAAAATTCAATTGGAACTTGTAGATTGGCGCTGCAGGCGCAAAGCTAAGCAAATACTAAATGATATAAGGAGCAGTGTGCAAAACATAAAAGGAGTAATAATTGATGTACAGGAACAAAAGTCAGGACCATCAGCTGACAAGCCAATACAAATTAACTTAAGCGGAAGTGCATCCAACTTGAATTCAGTAGCAGAGAAAATCCTAAAAATTATGGACCAACCTTCATCTGGATTTATAAATATTCAAGATAGTAGATCAGCACCTGAAATAGAGTGGAATATGAGTATTGATAAGAGTAAGGCTACAAGCTCTGGAGTAAGTGTTGCAACCATCGGTGATTTTATAAAGATGGTTACAAATGGAGTATTAATTGGAAAATATAGACCAAATAACGCAGATGAAGAAATTGATATTGTACTACGCTTTCCCAGAAAGAATCGCAACATGAAAACTATAGATAACCTTTTTATTAATACAGCAAATGGACCATATTCTATGAGTAGCATAGTGAAATACGTTCCCGAAAAAAAGGCAAATAAACTAAGTAGGATTGATGGATCACGCACAGTAACAATCTCTGCTGACGTTGATACTGGCTATCTTGTTGATGAAAGAGTTAAGTTCATTCAAAATTCGATTACTCAAGACTGTAGTAAAGGAGTAAAGATTGATTTCAAAGGTGACAAGGAAGATCAACAAAAATCAGGAGCATTTTTATTAAAGGCTTTTATATTAGCAATTACATTGATGATATTGGTGCTAGTGGCACAGTTTAACAACATATACTATACATTTATCGTAATGACAGCAGTGTTTTTATCAACAACATGTGTATTTTTCATTTTCTTTCTTATTCAGAAAGTTTTTGTAGTTGTCATGTGTGGAGTGGGGATAATTGCTTTAGCAGGAATTATAGTGAATAATAATATACTATTGCTTGATGCCTTTCATCAGCAAATTAAGGTGCGCAAAAATAACATTAAGCAATGTATAATAAACGCTTCAATTTCTCGCATCAGGCCAATACTACTTACCGTTGCAACTACAGTTCTTGGTTTAATACCGATGATTACTAGGTTAAATATCAGTTTTTTTACGCTACAAATCACATATGATGCTCCATCAAGCCAGTGGTGGGTTGATATTTCAGCAACCATAGCAAGTGGAATATTGGCTGCAACGGTCTTAACTTTATTCTTTACTCCGGCATTGCTTATCATACAAAGACATGAAAAAACTTGACTTAAATTAGCAATCATTTAACATTTAAGATAGCGTTTTTTACCTGTTGAAGCTATAATTATAACTAATTAAATTGGATTTATTTATATGATTGCTAATCGTAAAAGCAGTGTTAAGCAGAAAAGCAACAAGAATAACATAGTTGGAAGCCTTGATGTAATAAAAACAGCGGGAGAGCTCTCACTTCAAAAAGGTTTGGATTTTAATATTATAATAAATGCACTTAAAAGTGCTATCGAAGCAGTAGCTCAACAAAAGTATGGTAGCAAAAGTAAAATTGTAGTTAATATAGATAAAAACACAGGCAAAGTTACCTCATATAGACAACTAAAAGTCATTAATGATGAATCAAATGAAAATGAGTGTGACTTAATTAAGTTGACACAAGCTAAGTTAATAAAAGAAGATGCAAAAGTTGGAGATACTATTAGTGAGTTGATTTCTCTTAACACTGATCTTGTTTCAGCAAGAATTGCCCAGCAAAAGATTTCTGAAATAATCAAAGATGAAGAGTTAAAAAAGCAATATGAGGAATTTAAAGATAAGGTAGGAGAAATGAGGTATGGCATCGTTAAACAAGTAGAATATTCAGATCTTATTATAGACATAAACGGAATTGGAGCATACCTCCCTTTACGAAACTTAATTGGTGGTGAGTCATTTCGTGAAGGCGATAAGGTTAAAGCTTACATACAGGCTGTTAAGCGCTCTGACGATGGACGTCAAATCATTCTTTCTAGGGCTCATGAAGGCTTTTTAGAGGCATTGTTGAATCAAGAAGTACCAGAAGTTGCTGACGGATTGATAACAATTAAGGGTATAGCTAGAGACGCTGGTTCAAGATCTAAAGTTGCTGTTTTTTCATCTGATAAGAATATCGATCCAGTAGGTGCTTGCGTTGGAGTTAAAGGAGATAGAATAAAAACTATTATACACGAATTAAACGGTGAAAAAATCGACGTCATACATTACTCATCAGATTTGGGTCAATTTGTTATTAAAGCCATTACTCCTGCAGAAGTATCAAAGGTCATTATTGACGAAAATGAAAATTGTATAGAGTTAATAGTTGCTGAAGATCAATTGAGTTTAGCTATAGGAAAAAAGGGTCAGAATGTAAGATTAGCTTCAGAGCTTGTTGGATGGAAAATTGAGATATTAAGCACTCAGCAAGAATCAGAAAGAAGAAATAAAGAATTTAGTCAATGTTCAGTTTTATTTGCTGAAGCTTTAAACTTAGAAGAGATTATGGGCCAATTATTGGTAACAGAAGGTTTTTCAAGTGTAGAAGATATATCTAACACTTCAATTAAGGAACTTGCTTCAATAGAGGGCTTCAATGAAGATATTGCAAATGAACTTTATAATAGAGCAAACAATTACCTGAAAGCAGAGAATGATAGAAAAATAGAAGAGCTAAAAAATTTAGGTATGGAAGACGATGTAATCAACTTAGCCTTATCAATAGATAATAAAGTTGCTCTTAGTAAACATAATATTAAAACTTTAGAGGACATAGCAGATTTATCAAATTATGAGTTTTGTAGCATACTCTCTTCCTCAACTAATAATAAAGACAATCTAAAAGATACAGCAGATTTAATAATCATAGAAGCACGTAAAAAGCTTGGATTAATATAAAAACAATATGAATAATGAAGATATCAGTAATAAAAAATTAACCCTACAAGGCTTAAGCAAGCTTAAATTAGACATTAATTTAAACTCTTTAGATAGTCAAAGTACTGGTACTACAATAGTAAAAAAAAGAAGAAAAATTCATTCTGCAGAAGAATATAGTTTATTTGACGAGAGTAAATTAGGCTCTTTAACTGAAAAAGAACAAATTTCCCGCATTAATGCTGTACAGAATGCTACTTTGCTGAAAGAAAGGAATCAGAGAGAACAAGAAGAGAAAATAAAAAAAGAAGAAAGCAATCAAGAAGCTGAAGATAAAAATGAATCACACTCTTTACCTAAAGAAATAAATAAGGAAGTTTTAAGTAATACTAACTCAGTTGAACAAAAAGAAGATAGTATTGAATATGAGAACAATGATAAAAAGTCTTTTAAAGCTAGCAAAGATATATACTCTAAGCATTCTAAGCTAGTAATTACACAGGCAATAGATGAAAGAAATGAACACCTCCCTGTATTTAAGCAAAAATTTGGTATAAGAAGTAAACAATCAAAGTTTACTAAGGGTAAAAATATAGCAAGAGAAGTTATTATACCAGACAAAATAACTATCAGGGAATTATCTATTCGTATGGCAGAAGATAGCAAAAGTGTGTTAAAAATGTTTAAAGAAGAAGTTGGTGAGAATTATAGAGTAGATGATACAGTAGATCCAGATATAGCATGTGAAATAGCAAAAAAATTTAATCATACGGCTAAACGAGTAAGTGATGCTGATAAAGAAAAGAATTTACTCTTCATAAACAACAGAGAAAACTTACCTAAAAGACTCAAACCACCTATCGTTACTTTTATGGGACATGTCGATCATGGTAAAACATCATTACTCGATGCATTTCGTGAATCCAATGTTGCAGAAAGAGAGTCAGGTGGCATCACTCAACACATAGGTGCTTATCAATTAACGACAAAAAATAAGCAAAAAATTACCTTCATTGATACACCAGGGCATGAAGCGTTTACTGCAATGCGTGCACGTGGTGCCAATATTACTAATATAGTTGTGATAGTAGTTGCAGCTGATGATGGAATCATGAAACAAACAATTGAAGCAATAAACCATGCAAAAGCAGCAAATGTCTCTATTATAGTTGCCATTAATAAAATTGATAAATCACAACCTGGCGATGTAGAAAGAATAATTAATAGTTTGCCTCAGTATGACCTCATCCCCGAAGAACTTGGTGGTGATGTTATAATTGTGCCAGTATCAGCAAAAAAGAAAATCAACTTAGATAAACTAGAAGAGGCAATTTTATTAATTGCTGAATTAATGACGCTAGAAGGAATAGAGGATTGTCGAGCACTTGGATGGGTAATAGAGTCCAAAATAGATAAAGCTAAAGGAATATCAGCTACATTAATAGTTGAAGAAGGGACATTAAAGATTGGTGACATATTGGTAGTTGGTACAACATACAGCAAAGTACGCAGTATGGTTAATCACCTTGGTCAAAGAGAAAAAGCGGCACTACCTTCTACTCCAGTTGAAGTTACTGGTTTAAATGGTGTACCAAATGCTGGAGATAAATTTGTTGTTGTAAACTCTGAAAGGCAGGCTCGTAAAATTGTTGAATACAGGTTAGAATTAATCAAGAAAAAGCAAGAAGATTTAGACGACAGTAATTTAGATATATTCAGTCGTAATGATAGTGAAACAGAAGAACTATCTGTAGTTTTAAAGTGCGATGTCACTGGTTCTATTGAAGCAATATCAAGTTCAATTGATAAGCTTGGTAAAGACCAAGTGAAATTAAATATTCTACACAAAGCAGTAGGAGGAGTAACAGATTCAGATGTGCTGCTTGCAGAAGCATCAAGCGCAGTAATTTTAGCTTTTAATGTAAAAGTGGATTCAAAAATAAGAGAATTAGCAAAACAAAAAGGTATAGAAATACATACTTACAATATAATATATGAGCTTATTGAAGACATGAGGATGTATCTAACTAAAATGTTAAAGCCTGTTACACGAGAGGTTCGTGTTGGTTCTGCATCTGTAAGGCAAATATTTAATTCATCCAAAGCCGGTAATATCATCGGATGTTATGTCACTGATGGAGTTATAAAAAAAGATTCCCTAATTAAGGTAGTACGTGGCAGCAAATTGGTGCATGAAGGAAAGTTAAAAGCACTACGTAGATTTAAAGATGACGTTAAAGAAGTAGGTGTAAACTTTGAATGCGGAATATCGCTAGAGGGTAATATCGATATTAAAGTTGGAGACATTTTGGAAGCTTATCAATTAGTGCAAGAAGAAAGGACGTTATAGTAGTTGAATATGAAAAAGGAAATTAGAAACCTCAAAGTAGCATCGGTATTACACAGGGCAATATCAAAAGTCTTAATGGAAGGTAATGTTCTTAATGAAAAAGTAGTAGTATCTGATGTAAAGCTAAGCAAAGATTTGAAGAAAGCAGATGTATATATTGTGTTATCTTCATTAAACATCCAAAATGATAATGATGATATCAGCACTGTTGTTAATGAAATGAACCAATCTGCATGGTCAATACGTAAATCTATATTATGTTATGTTGATTTGCGATTTATACCTGAGTTAGTTTTTAAGCCTGATTTAGCATTCGATAATTTTGTCAATGTAAGCAAAATATTACATAATCACACTTAATTAATGTATTTCAACCATTATTTCTCATTAATGAGAATACACAGTTTAACAGGTTTATGGCTTGTGCTATTTTCTAGCTTAAGCGGCATTCTTTTAGCCTCAACTTCTCTATCGTATCAAGCTCTTTTTCTCCTTGTTTTGTTTACTATAGGTGCATTTTTAATGAGACCCGCAGGGTGCATAATCAATGATATCTTCGATAGAGAAATAGATGCACATGTTGAACGAACAAAATACAGACCACTTGCAAGTGGTGCATTAAACATAAAGCAGGCTTTGGCTTTACTTTCACTGTTACTGTCTATTGCCCTATTAATCTTATTATTAACCAATAAAACTACTCTTATACTTGGAATAATTTCAATGTGCATGATAGTTATCTACCCCTTGCTAAAGCGTTATGTTTGGTGGCCACAATTGTTTTTAGGGTTTACTTTCAACATGGGATCACTCATGGGTTCAGCAGCAATAACAAACCAGATTAGCATAGAATCCTTGCTATTTTATATAGGATGCGTCTTTTGGACGCTTAGTTATGATACTATATACGCTCATCAAGATAAAAAAGATGATGAGAAATTAGGAATGAAATCTACTGCATTATACTTTGGCAATACAACAAAATCTTGGTTGAAAAGATTTTATTTAATATCCTTAATGGCATGGTTGTACGCTGGTATACTATCATCATTAAATAACATCTTTTATATTGCTTTACTTGCCATAGGATTCATATTTCACCACCAACACAAAAATTTCAATCCAGACGATTCTAATCAATGCATGTCCATATTTAAAAATAATTCCCAGATAGGACTCCTGCTCTTTTTCGGTATCCTTTTAGATAGAATTGTAAATTCTACTTTTGTATCCGTTCAGATGCATGGCTAATGTGTAAATATCGAAGCAAAAATGGTGTCATTCCAGTGTCAAGTACTGGGATGACAGAGAAAGTATCATACTGGGATGACACCATTTATTTCTATGTCTGTCTTTTCTATCTTATTTTGTCACCCTGCTGAACGGATTCTACTTTTTAGAACATATCTTGAAAGGAAATCAGGAAGATAATATGATAGGATCAGTAAAAAATATATCCAGGTGATGTAAGTGACAAAGAATGGAAATTTTTGGAGCTAAGAGTTGCACAAGGTGTGGCCAAGAAAGCACAAAATCAGAACAATTATTAATGCTATACGATACATAATGAGAGGTATTTGTCAGTAGAGCAAAAGATTTTCCTCTATGGAAGACAGTGTATGATTGTGGCGTAATAGTCACACATTGCTTGAATGCATACAAAATAAAGGCTGGTGTGCTCATTGATGTTATAAGATCAAATTACCAACCTTTTACTAGATGAAATCAAAAAGCTAAGGAATTAAGCCTTACCTTGATTTATTAAACCTCTATCCTGAATTAAATGACCTTGAACAGAAGTATTACTTAAATAACTTTGAGGCTCTAAGTTTATTTGCTGTTCTTCAACTTCTAATGTACTATCTCTATTGTGTAATATCTACTCTATTGATTGATTTACTATTAAATCTAGTTCCTTATTAAATACAACCATAAATTTGTTAAACTTCTTTGGACTTAACTTACCTATTTCTCTATCGTGGCATGCTTGCTCTACATATGAGTTTAAAAATCCTGAAATCTCATTAAACTTACCACCCGTGATTTTTGCAGTAACCTCTTTCTGCATTTCTACACAATCAATATTTAACCGATGCATTGATATCCCACTTTTTAATGCAGCTTGCTCTACTACTTTCTCAAATTCCTCTATAATATTTAATGCATAGCCCTGTGCTTCTAATGGTGATATAGACTGAACTACTGTGGAAATATACTTCTGACCTGTGATTTTCCTTATAAATACATCTAATAAAAGAAGTACACCGTTGTTATCAATACCTTGAACTGTAATAGCTTTAGAAGGTTCCATACTTATAGCTGCCTTAAAAGGAGAAGAAACAAACTGAAAAATACCTTTAATAGTATCTACCGTAGTGTAAGAAAAAATATTGATAAGTGAAGATGGCTTACTTGTTCCGCTTGTAACTCCTATTTTATTAGGACCTATCTTATCATTTTGCAACGAATTTTCATCTTCTTGTGCAATACTGCGGCGATTATGGACACGTGTTGATAGGGAGCTTCTTTCTTCTAGAAGGTTTCGTATTTCCAAGCTGTTTTCTTCATTAAGCGTATTTGCCACGGCTAAAGCTCCTCTAGCATCAACACCATTCTCTCCATCAAGAATGAGCTTAACTATATTTAAATTGCCATCAGCAGCTGCAAAGTGCAAAGATGTCCAACCATCTTTATTTTTAGCGTTAACGTCAGCATGTTTACTTATAAGAAATTCAGCTACTTCTAAATGACTACTTTTAACAGCCCAATGCAAAGGAGTATCGCCATTATTGTTCTTAGCATTAATATCAGCTCCTTTCTCTATAAGCTCTTCTACTATACTTAATCTACTATAACTTGTAGCCCAGTGTAAAGGGATATTACCATATTTGTTTCTTTCATTAACATTAGCTCCTTCCTTTATGAGCTTTTCTAATACATCTAAATGACTATTTTTAGTAGCCAAGTGCAAAGGAGTATCGCCATGATTATTCTTAGCATTAATATCAGCCCCTTTCTCTATAAGCTTTTCTACTATATTGACATTCTGATTAAGAGCAGCCCAGTGCAGAGGAGTAGCGCCATGATTATTCTTAGCATTAACATCAGCCCCTCCCTCTATAAGCTTTTCTACTACCTGTAATTCATCTGCGATAGCAGCTAAGTGCAGAGAAGTATTGCCTCTATTGTCCCTGGCATTAACATCATCCCCTTTATTGATAAGATCCGCAACTTGATTAGGTCAGGTAAGGAAGCAGTATTACTACTACCCCCTCCCTTAGAAACGCAGCATGCAGGTTTTCCCACACTACGCTTGA
>UXGC01001612.1:0-19868 GCA_900480045.1 Eurytoma adleriae | reverse complement strand
GGGTCGGAGGTTCAAATCCTCTCATGCCGACCAGCTTTTACCAAGAAAACCAATCAGTTATGATTGGTTTTTTTGTGTCTGAAATTTATGGGTGGTAAAACTGGGGTAAAATTGTGGTAAAATGACCGATAATTATTTGTGGTTTCCTGCTCTTTCATTAGCCGATCGCATCAAAGACTTCATATAAATCAATTTTCAAAATTTATAATCAAGTAAAATCAGTCAGTAGACTTGTTTCTGCCTGCTCCTATTTTTAATTAGCATGATGCAAAAATAGTTATCTACTCGATTTAATGATTTTTTCTCACTAGGAACTACTTATGGTTAACTTGTACTATTTTACATCAGCGGTACATGCAATAAGTAATATAGAAAATGACAGAATAAAAATATCTCGCTTTTCAGACCTAAATGACCCATTCGAATTACTAGGTGTCAATCGTGGAGATTTACATACTAGAAAAAAGCTGCAACGTCAGAAGAAAGAAATTAACAAAAAAGAAGGACTAATTTGCTTAAGTAAGAGTTGGCGCAACCCACTAATGTGGGGACACTATGCCGACAGACATAAAGGAATAGTTCTTGGTTTTGAAGTCAAAGATAGATTATGGGATATTAAGTATGAAAGCAAATTGATAGATGCTCCTATAGACTTGACTTACAATTTTGCGAAGAAAAAATTCATAAAAAAGCTTATGACAACTAAATTCAAAGATTGGGAGTACGAAAATGAGGTCAGAGTTTTTCAAAAACTATCTGGAACTGAATGTTTAAAAGAGGGAGAAAATTATTTTAGGAACTTTAACGAAGACTTTATACTGAAAGAAGTAATTTTTGGCTCAATGTGCTCGTTATCTGACATGAAAGAAACGCTTAAACTTATTAAAAAACCAAGGTTTTCTTCAGTCGAAATCACAAAAGCTCGTATCGCATTTCAGGACTATAAAGTGGTGGTTAATAAAATTAAAACTAAAGAAATTAATCTGTTAAGGGAACAACTATTGAAAGAATCTACTGCAGTATAATTAAAACCTGTCATTTAATAATCATCATTGACGAAGTAATAAATCCTACCCTGTTTATCAGGGGGTTTGTGAGAAATGGATGAAAAAAATAATAAATATTTTTATGTTATTTTTATTGACTTATTGTTGTTATGCAAATGCTGATGTAAAAACGGGAAATGATTTATATAAATGGTTTAAAGCGTATGAACGTATAGAGAATGGGTCATCATCAATGAATGATGGTTATGATGCGGGATCATATTTAGGTTTTATGATAGGTATAGATGTTGCTAATAATTTATTTTATTGTTCTCCAGTTGATGCCCAAATGGGACAATTTGCAGATATAGTTGGTAAATATTTAAAAGATAATCCGCAAGAAAGAGAAAAACCAGCAATTACATTAGCGATTATGGCATTAAACAAAGTCTGGCCATGTAATACATAATATTTCATCTGCATTCTTTTCCTGTCTTTGATGCTAGACAAAATTCGGTAGCCTTTTCACCAGAACATCTAACAAGAATTTATTGTTTATTTTACCTAAACATACTGTAATTAACCGCACAACATCCCTTATAGAATGTAAAAAAAAAGCCAGCTAAGCTGGCCAAAACACACAGAAAAAATAATGATGTAAGGCAAATAGTTAAAATATAAAGCCAATCAACTGCTGTCAATAACGAAACATAACACAAATTTGCTCGAATATTGATCTGAAAACTAATTAGTATGATATTCATCACAGCTTAATACTCTAAATCACAAAAAAATGTAATTGTTCTGACCTAATGACAAACAACCAATGATAAATTGATATGGAGAATAATCTTCCTAATTTTTAGTATCATTCTGAATAAGACCTTTCATCTAATCAACCTAAGTAAATTATTTATTCGACATTTTAGTCAAACAAATCTTCATTTCATGATTAAAAGAGAAACGACTACAACCATCGTAGCTCGATTAACAGCCAAATGAAAAATTGTACACTAAAAACTTTATAATAACGCGGGAGTCAAATCCGATAAACTCAACATTTATGTAACAAAAAAATACCTAAAGTTTTTGTTTGTAATCATGACTAATAAAATACTTGTTGAGATTAAATTATCAACTGCAATATTGCTAACATTAATAAATCTCTCAGAATAGCTTGGCTACTAATAACTAGTGAAAGATGGGTTCAAACCTAACATATAAACATATTATTTTTTATTACTTAACAATTGATAGACAGGCTAGTAAAGTAACTAAAAATTATAAATATGAATAATAATCTTTTAATTTTGAGCCATTTTTTCTACATTGATCATTTTTATTATATTAACTTAATAATAATATAAATTTTATACAAAAAGTCGTTATTTCAAAGGCAGTCAGAATATACTTAATATCGCCATTTCATCGAAATTTAATTTATTATTCTTTTATATGAGACAGTCCAACGTATCTCACTCAATTGCTGCTGGCTGTATCCTTCCATATGATTACAAAATAAAATCAATAGGTTAATTCAAGCTGTTTTCTTTAACACATTAAATTATTTTTAATGCAACAGAAGTTAATACGTTGCGATAAATTTAACTGCCATGACTGAACGGTATACAAATTAACAGCAAAAAGTATATAATATTGTTTGATGCTTAAACCATCAAACAAGTAATCAATTAACTGATAAAAAGTCTGTGTTCATAGGTGGTTATTATGTCAACATTGCGGAATTGGATTACCAGATACTTTCCGAGTGATCATCAGAAAACGAGCAAAAGACAAAATGATAAAATTTCCGCATTTGTGCGTGTTGACAAAAGTGGTGCCGCTTATATCCCCTCTAATGAAATTGCAGCATTGCCCGAAGTAAAAGAAATGCAAAAGATGGCTAACTTAATAGTAAAACAGAAAAAAACGAGTACAAGGAAATAGCTTGTTAGCATTACTTCTTATTCCCATTTTAGTTAGCGGCTATATTATGATAGTCCAAAATCCCTACCACTACTTTAGATTACATCGGCACGATGGGCAGCTTTTATACCTAAAAGTAGCTACTTACGGTACTTTCTGCCTTTTTTGCGCCACGATAATTGCCGTATTAATTAAATTCTTTTTGCCAAATTTTCATTTGCTAGATCTGATTGCAAAAAACTTTATCCTAACTGGTGATGAAAAAAATGATCATATATATGCATTGTTAACATTATTATCAGTCACATCAATTTTATTTTCATGCGTATATGTTTTTATTGTTTGGATAAAAAACTATATACTTGGTTATTTTTACAGTAAAAAACATTTAGCAACTTACAATAAAATATGCCAAGCTAAAAATGCAAGAGTACTGAGAAAAACATTATCAAATGGTAGTATTGACTGCATGTTACTTGATGCTTTAGAGTCAACACCAAAACGTCCAGTATTGATAAACCTCGCTTCAAAGAAAGTTTACATTGGTATTATCAGCGGATTATCTGATCCAAACGAAAAAGAAGAACCAAATAAATATATCTCTTTCTTTCCCGTTATGTCCGGCTATCGAGACAAGGATACTCTGTTGTTAGAATTTACAAATGTATATCCTAACAAAATAAAGGATTTAAATATTGTTGTTTCTACTGACGAAATTTCTCATATCTCTTGGTTTGATTTTAAACTCTACAATAGTGTCAATAATTCAACAGCAAAAGAAGAAAAAAGAAACACTAAATCTAATTAAAATATAGGATCAATAATGTCTATTTTTATCGTGTAACAATATTATTAGATTAGTTATAAAATAAGTACCAATAATATAATACACCATATTAGCAATTTATGTTAAACATAAAAGCAACATCATAGGTTATAATATTATTAAAAAATTCAAATAGTTAAATTAAGAAAGACGATAAATTATTAGATTTAAATAAAAATAAATTACTTTTCTCAAAATTATTTATTAAATTTTTTTATAATAAATTAAATTAATTTGTAAAATCTAAAACATATTTTAACCCATTTTAAAATTAATCAGCATAGGAATTTTTAATTATATTTTAACTGATCTAATTAGTAACATAGTATATGTTTAATTATTTTTTTTGAATTTTTAACCTTTGTCAATAAAAAAAGCACATTCGATTACCATATTAAGCAACTACTTTTAATTCTATACTGAATATTAATATGATTTTTCACATTGAAATTTAATATGACAATATTACTCATATTAAATACAAAACTTAAATTTTCTAAGTTTTTAAGATAGTTAAATAGCAAGTAAATAATAATCAATATAAAACTCTGGTAATATCATCTTATAGAGAAGAGTAATAAAATAATTAAAAATAAATTGATATTGTTAGTTTATGGTTGATAAACTTATTTTGTTTATTTCTAGCCTAAACGATAAAAGGAAAAATAGTGAAAAATTGCTTGAAAATATTATCTATCATCTGTTGCTCTCTTATTCAGGCATATTCATTTGCTAATGTGACCACTAGCAATAAAAACGCGGATGAATATATATATCACAAACATGCTTTTATTGCGGCATGTCATTATGATGATGAAATCGGAGAAAAATTTTGTTGGGATAAAAATGGTCTTGTCGATAACAGGGATATAAATATCTTAGCTACGGACCAAAGTAAACAGTGAAATTGCTATAATTATTCATAACAATATTATTACATTACTTTTAATTATACCACCGTGGTGGCAAGCTTAAAATAGAGATTATTTAATATGCCGCTTAACATCAAATTCAAATATTTAACAGCTTCACTTAAATGATTTTAAGATATAAATCAAGATAGCTTAGACAACTAATACTCTTTTCAAGCGTGTGAACTTGATTGAAATGAAACGAAAGACTGAGGGACTTTACAGATATGCCTATCAACTTATATAGGTATCGGCAATAAATAGATATTTATGCTATAAAAGCATCCCAGAAATATCCCACTTACCTTAAGGTATTGTGGGACATACTGAGTAGCTTTGACTTATTTGGTGCCGGCTACCGGAGTCGAACTGGTGACCTACTGATTACAAGTCAGTTGCTCTACCAACTGAGCTAAGCCGGCGAAATTTGGCGGAAGGATAGAGATTCGAACTCTAGGATGGTTTCCCATCGGCGGTTTTCAAGACCGCTGCCTTCGACCGCTCGGCCATCCTTCCATGGCGCGGAATTATGGCGAAATGTGATGACCTTGTCTAGACCTTAATATAAAAAAATATTATTTTTTTTATCATTTGTTCAAAGTTTGATCACTAAAATTATACTATGCGAAATTACCTGTTAAAATAATAAGACAGAATTGTTTAAATAGTAATCAGAACACTGATTTTTTCATGTTTAATAAAAAGGCGCCTCTTCTACCAATGGATTATAATCAACCAAATTTACAACTTTCATCGCTAACTCGCTTTTTTATAATTTTTATCAGCTCGCTTGTATTATTGTTATGTTTATTTGCCTACAATTACTTTCATAACTGGATCAATAATAGTCAAAATGCGCTTAGTAACATCACTAAACAACTTGAATATGAAATTGAAGATTACCGTTATTACGCAAGTCAGCTCTATTATATTGCTAATGATGGTGAAGATGAAACTAAGAGTGATACCCCTTTACCAATAAAATTACGCCCTGATATTTTTTGGATCAATAACTATGAGCGGCATGTCGACGCAATTATTTTTGGCCGCCAAAATAATACGAATATCAATCTGGCATATAAATTATCTAACTATATGGGCATAATATGGGGCGCTAAAAATGAATTTAGTTCGATGTACTATCTTAATGGTCCAGATAATACACTTTTGTTGGTAACTACTCATTCGATACTAAAACCCGAGATACGCTATAAAGAGAGTTATTTAACTTTAACCGCAGAAGAAAAACGCTCTGAAATGTTGACATTATCATCGGCAATAGACAAACGAGAAAGTTTGTCCGATATTCATCCTACACGCCCTGATAATTCATATTATTATACTTACCGCACGATGTTTAACTCACCTGGCCAATTAACCACCATTATAACTTTTGAATTACCGATAAATTTATTACTCTCAAAAAATATAAATCCTGAATATTTATCAATTGCTTTTTCAAATGACATCATGCACAACAATGGAAACCCAGTTGATATTGAATTTAATGGCCTTTCACTACAATTTATGCAGCCTATTCCCGGAACAACTTATCAGATAGTCTATCAATTACCAATTAAGGATGTTTTATGGGATCTTTTATACAATAACTTGTGGGCCATAATTGCCATTTGTTTTTTTACTACTATTTCTATTGTCGGCAGCTTACACATTAGGACGCGTTTTATTGCTCCTAATCATAATATGTTTCACGAGATACAAATTACAAACACAATTAGCAACTATATTATTTCAAACATTCCTACTGGTTTTCTACTTTATAATTTTTCTACTAATCGCAAAATTATGAGTAATGGAATCGCTGACCTGCTTTTACCCCATATGGACTTGATACGTATTCGTGATATGGCAATCCAGCATCATGGTGCTATTCAAATTTCAATTGAAGATACTATCTATGAAATAAAATTAATAAATAATCAATTATTAGATAATACTTATATGTTTTTTATTCATGATCAAGATAAAGAAGCACTAACAAATAAAAAATTATTGTTGGCTAAACATGAGTATGAAAAAAATATTCAAGTCCGTCGCTCGATGTTGTCTAACATGTGTAAAGAGATCCAGACTCCCATCATAGAAATTAATAGCCTTATTCACCAACTCAAAAACACTGCTGATAATCAAAACATAAAATATTTAATTAATGAATTATTAATTAGGACACATTATATTGTTAACTGGATTGATAATATTGCTCTACTCAATACTATTGAATCTGGTGAGTGGAAGTTAGAGCAGCCAAATGAATTTAAAGCTGTCTCAATCGCTGAGATGATGAATAAAATACTAAAAGAAAAAATATCACTGATTATTAATAAAGGTCTTTCACTTTACTATCATAATAATTTAAATTATGAACAACATATCACCACAAATAATAACGCTTTATTTAAAATAATTTCACTTTTATTGAGTTATTCAATCAATACAACTAATTTTGGTAAAATTACTGTTATTGTGAACTATGAAACTAAGCGTCTATCCTTTGAAATTATTGATAGTGGTATAGGACTTAATGCAATGGATCTGGCAAACATTCACATGCCTTTTGCTAGCTCAACAAATAATGATGAAACCCTATCCAATTCAGGAATGACATTTTATCTCTGTCACCAACTATGTTACCGTATGAAAGGCGAATTTTTCATAAAAAGCAAAGTTGGGATCGGTTCTCATTATACCGTGACATTACCCTTAGAATTAGAAAATGAACAAAGTTCCAAGCCATTACCTCTTCTTGATGGTGTTAATATACTTCTTGATATTAGAAATCCTGAAATTCATAAAATTATCCAGCAACATTTAATGACTTATGGCGCTCATTATTCTGATATAGGCAAAAATAATTGTTATTCGTCCTATGATTTCTTTATAACTGATTATAAAAAAGAATATGATAAACCAATAATTTATCTTGTTGATAATATTATTAATTATAGAGTAGTAAAACAAAATTTGATAAAATGTAATTTCAATTTTAATGATGAACTTATTAATGCAATTTCTATCTTAATCGATGATAATTTGATTACAGAACAAGAATCAACAGATAAATCAATATTTACTATCATCAATCATAACAATAATTCAGATCCTATAATCCTTGAGGATTATAAAAAAGAGCTTTCTGATAGTGACTATCGTAATTTATTCCTTACTACAGTACCTATAGATATTAATAAGCTGTATACTAACCAAGAAAAAGGTAACTTAAAAAAACTAAAAGATACAGCACATAGACTAAAAGGTGTTTTTGCTATGCTAAACTTCGAGCTTCTAAAAAAAGCATGTGAACAATTAGAACAGCACATAGCAGATAATAATGAATTTGAGATTTTAAATAGCATTAGAGATATTGATATCTTTATCAAAAAACTAATGCCAGAGGGCAACCAATAAAATGAATAACCTTAATGTCATTATCGCTGATGATCATCCTATTGTACTATTTGGTATACGAAAATCTCTTGAGCAAATCGAGGGAATTAATTTGGTTGGTCAATTTGAAGACTCCACATCTCTTATCAATAATATATCTAAACTTAATGCAGATATTCTAATTACTGATCTTTCGATGCCTGGTGATAAATACGGTGATGGAATTACATTAATTAAATATATTAAACGACACTATCCCAATCTATCAATCATTGTCCTTACCATGAATAATAATCCTGCAATATTAAATGCTGTGTTAGATTTAGATATAGAAGGGATCGTTTTGAAACAAGGAGCACCTGCTGATTTACCAAAAGCATTATCAGCCTTACAAAAAGGAAAAAAATTCACTCCTGAAAATGTATCGAAATTATTGGAGAAAGTTAATGCGAATGGTTATGGCGATAAACGTTTATCCCCGAAAGAAAGTGAAGTGCTACGCCTATTTGCGGAAGGTTTCTTAGTCACCGAAATTGCAAAAAAACTTAATCGAAGTATTAAAACAATTAGTAGCCAAAAAAAGTCGGCTATGCTAAAACTCGGTGTTGAAAATGATATAGCATTATTAAATTATCTTTCTTCAGTCACAATCGAGAAAGAAATTAACTAGTAATGTGATAGTAAATAAAAAACTGATTGATCCTAATCTTAATAGGTAATGAATAAGATTAATCGGTTTTCCATCAGTTTTTATAAATTAATAACCATTTGAATATTATAATAGTACTTAATTATTATTTTCTTGGGTTGCTAACATGTTAGCATTGCAACACTTCAACAGCGATTGCTTTAGTTTTTTTAATGTAACTGGTTTGGATAGGCAGTCATCCATTCCTACACTTAAACAACGCTGCTTTTCTTCTGCCATTGCATTTGCCGTTAGAGCAACGATAGGGATCGCATACCCTTCTTCTCGAATTAACTTTGTCAAACCATAGCCATCAAGATTAGGCATATTCACATCTGTCAAAACAATATCGATATTATTTTGTCGCACACAATCCAAAGCTATTAGCCCATCTTCAGCGAGTACTATATTAAAGCCTATTGATTTCAGTTGGTCGGCTAGTAAACTCCGATTAATCGGATGATCATCAACAATCAATACCGTAAGAAAACATAATTTTTTATCTGGTAGCGATATTATTGAAGATTGATTAGCAACTTCTTGCTCACTATTTTCCATCACTAATTGATCAATAAAACTAGCCAACATATCAAGTTGGTAAGTATTATGAAACCAATCATTTTTCGCATTTTCCAGTGGTTCACCGATAAAAGTTGAAAATAACCTAAGCATAAACTTACTTTCAGCCACTAAGTTTTCGGAATCGGTGATAATCAAATCATAGAGTTTATCTTTACTGTGTTCATCCCAAATTGTTGTTAAATTAAAACCATTGTAGTTTAAATAAGTTTGAAGATAAGCTCGCAGATGATGATTAAAAAAATACAAACCGATACGAAAATTTTGCCGATATTCCGGCTGCTTATAAGTCACATATTGACTATCAAACAAAGGCAACCTGACGGTAAAACTACTACCGATACCAACCTGACTGTTAACTTCAATATCGCCATCCATTAAGTTAATTAACTTTTCACATATAGGTAAGCCCAAACCGGTTCCCTGGGAAAAACTTTCATTATTGACTTTAATTTGAAAGAAAGGATCAAAAAGTTGCATCAATATATTATCAGGTATACCAATTCCTGTATCCCTAATTTCAATATAAATATAAAAATCTTTTATAAAAATATTTAACAGAATAAAACCAGTTTTTGTAAATTTAATCGCATTACTTAGAATATTAGAGATAATTTGCTGTACTCGAACCGAATCAGCATTAATGATATCGGGTACATCAGGATCGATATAGTAAAAAATGGAAAGACCCTTTTTGCCTATTAGCGGAATATAATTTGAAATAATAAATGAGAAAACTTCACGACAATTAAATGGTGCCGGATCAATATTAAGTTGCTTAGATTCAATTTTTGAAAAATCTAAAATATCATTAATTATTTTTAATAACAATGATGAAGAGTGATCCATTGTCGTCAATAGACGATCAGCTTGAATGGGTAATTCATAAGATTGTAATAACTCTAAATTACCGATAATGCCATAAAGTGGAGTTCGTAATTCATGACTGACTGTTGCTAAAAACATAGATTTGGCTTGATTAGCTTGCTCTGATGCCTGCGCCATATTATGTAAAGAGTTTTCCATTTGAACACGGGCACTGATATCAACCAGAACACAAATGGCGACTTCCTTATTTTGATAACGAGAAATAACATAACTTATTTGTAGATGAGTATGGCTGGTAGTAACTACATCAATATAGCTACTAGATTTATCTTGGATAATTGAGAGGATACGGGTTTTATCGTCATGGCTTAATAATCGAAAATAATCATGGGCAAGTTCATTACTCAATATATTAACACCATCAACCAGGCGTAAAATAATAATACCCACCGGCGCTGACGCTACTATTTTATGATTAAATTGTTCATGTTCTTCTAAACGAATGGCATTATTTTCTGCCGGTAATAACATCTTCCTTTCTAATAGCCAGATTAAAAAAGTAATTATAATAAATGAGATTATATTTAACAGTATGCCGTTTATAATTGACAGCTTAAACTCATTAAGAACATCACTAATAGGCACAGAAAAAACGACACTTAATAACGAAGGTAGTAAGCGGTTTTTATAAATTAATCGACTAAAATCATTATCATAACCAAAATGAAAGGTTTCTAATTGATAAACATAATCATCAGATCTTAAATTGCTATCATAAGGAAAATGTAAAACTAATCTATTATTTGCATTTAAAACAAAGGTACTTATTGGTCTTTCATAGCGTAGATTAAACTGCTCCAAGCGTATTGAGCGTTCTAAACCAATTAAACCAATCAAAGTCCCTTTATCATAAATAGGCGCTAATATGTAGAAAGAACCATTATCAGTTCCTGAGGCTGGTGTGATCCAATAAATATTTTGTTCTCTTCCTTGGGCTCGCAAACTCATATAAGTTCGCATATTTTCATGAATTATTTTTTTTAACGATTGAAGACTGGTAGAACTGTTTCGGATAGCGAGATCAATCATACAGTTACTTTCTGGACCAACAATAAAAACTGTTTTTAAGCCTTGTGGTGGCACAATATTATTTCGCCAAAAAGAGAATAATTGATTAAATGCGATTAAGTAATTCTTTGATGTTTCATGCAATTTACTACAATCTGCATCTGCCGTTAGGGGTAAAAAGGTGAAATTAAGTTGTTTCGGTAATACGGGCATATAATAAGGATCTACCGCTAATTTTTCGATATGGCTATCTACCATATATTGTATTGATCTCAGAGTCTTATCTGTATAATGTACGTATTCAACCATACTGTCATAAGTGGATGTATACTGTTGATGGATATTAGATTTAACTTTATTAAAGATATTAAATAGATAAAAAAGTGTGATTACTGCTCCCATTACCCACAGCATAACGCCCAAAGTACGGAACAAATAACGAGAAATTTTCAATGACGTTCTAAATGAAGATATATATCTCAAACACTGTCCTAACTATAAAAGAAGTGTATTAATGGTAAAGCATATACGATAAGCGGAATAATAAAAAGTTATCACTAAAGTTGAATTGACATAAATCGTAAAAACGGGCACCTAATGTGCCCGCACAGATAAAGCTAATCTATCATTCATTAAGCGTAAGATTTTCTACGCTATTAATATCAGGTTCTGCTTTTACGCCAATGGTATCTTCTATCAACGTTTGGTTATCTTCTTCCTCTTCTTCAGGATCAACAACACGTTGTAAACCAACTACTTTTTCATCTTCAGCAGTACGAATCAAAGTGACACCCTGAGTATTTCTTCCGACAATGCTAACCTCTGCAACTCGGGTACGCACTAAGGTGCCAGAATCAGTGATCATCATAATTTGATCCGTTTTTTCTACCTGAATTGCCCCGACCACATTACCATTACGTTCGCTAACTTTAATGGAAATAACACCTTGGGTAGCACGCGATTTTGTTGGGTATTCACTCTGCTCAGTTCGTTTACCATAACCATTTTCTGTAACGGTTAAAATATCACCTTCACCACGAGGTACAATTAATGAAACAACCTTATCGCCCGCATGTAACTTAATACCGCGAACACCGGTTGCGGTGCGCCCCATCGGACGAACCGCATTTTCCGCAAAACGAACCACTTTACCACCAGCAGAGAAAAGCATTACCTCATTTTTACCTGCTGTTAAATCAACACCAATCAGTTCATCACCTTCATTAAGGTTAACTGCAATGATCCCAGCGCTTCTAGGGCGACTAAAATCTTTTAGTGATGTCTTTTTAACTGTGCCACTCGCTGTCGCCATAAATACATAATGACCATCATCAAATTCACGTACCGGTAAGATTGCGGTAATACGTTCATTTTGTTCTAACGGTAATAAATTGACGATTGGTCGTCCACGCGCGCCACGGCTAGCTTCCGGTAACTGGTAAACTTTCATCCAATAGAGACGGCCACGACTCGAGAAACATAGAATTGTGTCATGGGTATTGGCAACTAACAAACGCTCAATAAAATCTTCTTCTTTAATTCGCGCTGCCGACTTACCTTTACCTCCGCGTCGCTGTGCTTCGTAATCAGAGAGTGGCTGATATTTAACATAGCCCTGATGTGATAAAGTAACGACCACATCTTCCTGATTAATTAAATCTTCGATATTAATATCTGCACTATTTTCAGTAATTTCGGTGCGACGGACATCACGATACTGTTCTTTAACAGCTTCCAGCTCTTCACGAATGACTTCCATTAACCGTTCTGGGCTGGTTAATATATATAGTAACGCAGCAATTTGTTTTAACAGCTCACGATATTCATCCAATATTTTGTCATGCTCTAAGCTTGTTAATTTTTGCAAACGCAAATCAAGAATTGCCTGAGCTTGCGGTTCAGTCAAATAATATTGACCCTCTCGCACACCATATTGAGGTTCAAGCCATTCAGGACGAGCTGCGTTATCGCCTGCACTTGCTAACATGGCAGAAACATTACCTAGTTGCCAAGGACGAGCAATCAAAGCCAATTTCGCTTCATTAGGTGTTGATGCTTGGCGGATAAGTTCAATAATTGGATCAATATTTGCTAATGCGACGGCGAGCGCTTCCAATATATTAGCCCGCTCACGTGCTTTGCGCAATTCAAAAATAGTCCGCCGAGTGACCACTTCTCTACGGTGGCGAACAAAAGCTTCAAGAATTTCTTTTAAGTTTAAAAGTCTTGGCTGACCATCATATAAGGCGACCATATTAATGCCAAAGGAGACTTGAAGTTGGGTGAGGGAATACAAATTATTTAGTACCACTTCGGCGACTGCATCCCGTTTTACTTCAATAACAATACGCATGCCATCTTTATCAGACTCATCACGTAATGCGCTAATCCCCTCAACACGCTTGTCTTTTACCAATTCAGCAATTTTTTCAATTAGACGGGCTTTATTAACCTGATAAGGGATCTCATTGACGATAATGGTTTCACGACCATTTTTATCATCAACTTCGATGTTAGCACGTGCACGAATATAGACTTTGCCACGCCCGGTCCGGTATGCGTCGATGATACCACGGCGACCATTAATAATCGCGGCAGTTGGAAAATCAGGGCCTGGAATATACTCCAGTAATCCTTCAATACTGATATTTTCATCATCAATATAAGCCAGACAGCCATCAATGACTTCACTAAGGTTATGAGGTGGAATATTGGTAGCCATGCCAACAGCAATACCTGAAGAACCGTTAACCAACAAGTTTGGGATCCGTGTTGGCATAACATCAGGGATCTGCTCAGTACCATCATAGTTAGGGATAAAATCGACAGTTTCCTTATCTAAATCCGCCAACAATTCATGGGCAATTTTTGCCATGCGTACTTCGGTATAACGCATTGCAGCAGCAGAGTCGCCATCAACAGAGCCAAAATTACCTTGCCCATCAACTAGCATATAACGCATTGAAAAAGGTTGTGCCAGACGAACTATCGCATCATAAACAGCACTATCACCATGAGGATGATATTTACCAATGACGTCACCGACTACACGGGCTGATTTTTTGTATGCTTTATTCCAATCATTACCTAACACATTCATCGCATATAATACGCGACGGTGAACAGGTTTTAATCCATCTCGTACATCTGGAAGGGCGCGTCCAACAATTACAGACATCGCATAATCCAAATAAGAGCTTTTCAGCTCCTCTTCGATATTGACTGGGGTAATTTCTCTTGCTATGTCACTCATGGAGCCACTGTCCCTCATACTCCTTATTCATTAAGGAGTAAAATTATACCACAAAATCGCCATTTTATAAAAACACGAAACGCATAATGATCAATAAAACATGTATAATGACCTAATGCCATTATACAGTCTATGTTAATAAAAAAATTAAGGAGTAAATTTTCTGATGAATAATAAGAATTCGCTGAGCCAGGCAAATGTTGATCTAGCTGAAATTGACAAATTTAGCTCTGTTGCCACACGTTGGTGGGATCAAACAAGTGAATTCCAACCTCTTCATCGGATTAATCCATTACGTTTAAATTATATCCTGCAACACGCTAATGGTTTGTTCGGTAAAAAAGTGCTCGATATTGGCTGCGGCGGTGGAATTTTATCAGAAAGTATGGCGAAAGAAGGTGCCCTAGTGACAGGAATTGATATGGCCACAGAGCCCCTTGAGGTCGCAAAACTCCATGCATTAGAAAGCAATATACAAATTGACTATCTAGAAGAAACCGCTGAAAGCCATGCAGAAAAACACCCTAAAACTTACGATATTGTCACCTGTATGGAAATGCTGGAACATGTGCCTGATCCTGAGTCAATAGTTCAATCCTGTGCAAAATTAGTCAAACCGGGCGGTCATGTATTTTTTTCTACCATTAATCGTAATAAAAAAGCCTGGTTATTGGCAATCATTGCCGCTGAACATATTTTAAAAATGGTTCCCAAGGGTACGCATAATGTGAAAAAATTTATTCGACCTTCAGAACTACTTAATTGGATAGATAAAACATCTTTACAAGAACAACATATCATTGGATTACACTATAATCCTATCAGCGACAAATTTTCCTTAGGATCGAATGTTGATGTTAATTATATGTTGCATTTATCAAATGCCAATAATTGTTAACATTTGCTGAATAAAACAGCAATCAGTAGCTCATTACTAATTTATTTTTCACCATTGCCGGTAACATAAATTATAATATTCTCCTATTATCACACAGAGTTATTGGCTAATTGGCAAAATTCAGTGCTGGATTATTGCTAAAACCCCATTTTTTGTAGACTTGATAAAAACAGCAAATACCATTATCTTGTTAGTATAAACGCAATCAAACACTATATATTGTGTTTACTACTCTCCAATTTAGTTCAAAATACAAACTTACTATGCGTTTAACCGCACGCCATTTTGTATTTTTGTTATTAACCCTCGAGGGTAGTGATCAATAAATATTTAGCTAGTTAACTTTAGGTGTATCTACTCATGAACCAAAGTCTGTTAGTCACTAAACGTGATGGACATAAAGAACGCATTGATCTTGATAAAATTCATAAAGTCATTACCTGGGCAGCTGAAGGCCTAAAAGATGTATCCGTTTCCCAAGTCGAGCTACGTTCTCAGATCCAATTTTATGATGGCATCAAAACTTCAGATATTCACGAAACCATGATCAAAGCGGCTGCAGATCTTATTTCAGCTGATACACCTGATTACCAATATCTTGCAGCGCGATTAGCTATTTTTCATCTACGTAAAAAAGCCTATGGCCAATTTGAACCACCTGCACTATATCAACATGTTTTGCATATGGTTAAGATAGGTAAATATGATAAGCATCTGCTTACCGATTATTCAGCAGAAGAATTCGAGCAGATGGATAGTTTTCTGGATCATTGGCGTGATATGAATTTTTCCTACGCGGCAGTTAAACAATTAGAAGGCAAATACTTGGTGCAAAACCGAGTAAGCGGTGAAATTTATGAAAGTGCCCAGTTTCTTTATATTTTGGTTGCAGCTTGCCTTTTTTCACGCTATCCAAAAGAGACACGGTTAGACTATATTCATCGCTTTTATGATGCAATTTCAAATTTTAAAATTTCACTACCTACCCCCATTATGGCGGGGGTACGCACACCAACCCGCCAATTTAGTTCTTGTGTATTAATTGAATGTGGCGATAGCCTTGATTCAATTAATGCCACCTCCAGCGCGATTGTCAAATATGTTTCTCAACGTGCCGGTATTGGTATTAATGCCGGCCACATTCGCGCTCTAGGTAGTCCAATTCGGGGAGGTGAAGCGTTTCATACCGGCTGTATCCCTTTCTATAAACATTTCCAAACCGCGGTGAAATCTTGTTCTCAGGGTGGCGTGCGTGGTGGTGCCGCCACACTATTTTATCCTCTCTGGCATTTAGAGGTTGAAAGCCTATTGGTGCTGAAAAATAACCGTGGCGTTGAAGGCAATCGTGTTCGTCATCTCGATTATGGCGTACAAATTAACAAACTCATGTATGAACGCCTGATCAAAGGTGAAGAAATTACACTCTTTAGCCCTTCTGATGTTGCCGGTTTATATGAAGCATTTTTCGCTGATCAAAGCGAATTTGAACGTTTATATTTAAAATATGAACAAGACGCAAGCATACGCCAGAAACGTGTTAAAGCGCTTGATCTATTTTCACTTATGATGCAAGAGCGAGCATCAACGGGTCGTATCTATATTCAAAATGTAGACCACTGTAATACCCATAGCCCATTTGATCCTAAGGTTGCGCCAATTCGTCAATCAAACCTCTGTCTGGAAATCGCCTTGCCAACCCGACCGTTAAACGATATTAACGACGAAAAGGGTGAAATTGCACTTTGTACTCTTTCCGCTTTTAATTTAGGTGCGATTACCTCATTAGATGAATTGGAAGAGTTAGCAGTATTGGCGGTACGTGCATTAGATTCACTCCTCGATTATCAAAACTATCCGATTATTGCCGCGGAAAAAGGCTCTATGGGTCGCCGTACTTTGGGTATTGGCGTCATTAATTATGCTTATTATTTGGCAAAACATGGTGTTCACTACTCCGATGGTAGTGCCAATAATCTAACCCACAAAACCTTTGAAGCGATCCAATATTATTTATTGAAAGCATCCAATGAACTGGCAAAAGAGCAAGGTGCTTGCCCATGGTTTAATGATACCACTTATGCAAAAGGTATTTTGCCGATTGATAGTTATAAAAAGTCATTAGATGCACTAACATCTGAACCACTACATTATGATTGGCAAACTTTACGCAAAAATATCAAGCAATATGGTTTGCGCAACTCAACGCTTTCCGCCTTGATGCCATCAGAAACTTCCTCCCAAATATCTAATGCCACCAATGGTATTGAACCACCGCGAGGTTATATCAGCATTAAAGCATCAAAAGATGGTATTTTGCGCCAAGTGGTACCTGAATACGAACGCTTAAAAAATGATTATGAATTATTATGGCAAATGCCCAACAATGACGGTTATTTGCAATTGGTCGGTATTATGCAAAAATTTATTGATCAATCTATTTCTGCTAACACTAATTATGATCCAACCCGTTTCCCAAATAATAAAGTTCCAATGAACCAGTTATTGAAAGATTTGTTACTTGCTTATAAATATGGGGTAAAAACGCTTTATTACCATAATACCCGTGATGGTGCAGAAGATACCCAAGTCGATCTGGAAGAAGTTGTTGAATCTGCTGATAGCGATTGTGATGGCGGAGCTTGTAAGATTTAACGTGAGGACGTATGGAATACCAATATACAACATTTTCGCAAACCAAAAATGATCAATTACAAGAACCTATGTTCTTTGGACAGCCTGTTAACGTTGCACGCTATGATCAGCAAAAATATCCCATTTTTGAGCAGTTGATTGAAAAACAACTCTCTTTTTTCTGGCGCCCAGAAGAAATTGATGTTTCTCGTGATCGTATTGATTATCAAGCACTTCCTGAACATGAAAAACACATTTTTATCAGTAATCTAAAATACCAAACATTATTAGATTCTATTCAAGGACGTAGTCCTAACGTGGCGCTGCTACCCCTTATTTCTATTCCTGAGCTTGAAACCTGGGTAGAAACCTGGTCATTTTCAGAAACTATTCATTCACGCTCTTACACCCACATTATTCGTAATATTGTTAATGAGCCATCAATTATTTTTGACGATATTGTCACTAATAACGAAATTTTAAAGCGGGCAAAAGATATTTCAGCTTATTATGATGATTTAATTGAGCTGACCAGTTATTACCATCTGTTAGGTGAAGGCAGTCATACGATTAATGGCAAAAGTGTAATCATTTCTTTACATAAGCTAAAAAAGCAACTCTATTTATGTTTGATGAGTGTTAATGCGCTAGAAGCTATTCGCTTTTATGTTAGCTTTGCTTGCTCATTCGCTTTTGCTGAACGCGAATTGATGGAAGGAAACGCTAAAATTATTAAATTGATTGCGCGGGATGAAGCACTACATCTTACGGGCACTCAACATATGTTAAATCTAATGCGTTCTGGCCAGGATGATCCTGAAATGGCTATTATTGCCAAAGAGTGCGAAGAAGCATGCTACCGATTGTTTGTTCAAGCCGCTGAACAGGAAAAGGAGTGGGCGGAGTATCTGTTCTCTGGTGGTTCAATGATCGGTCTTAATAAAGATATTTTATGTCAATATATCGAATATATTACCAATATTCGCATGCAAGCGGTGGGTTTAAAATTACCCTTTGAAACTCGTTCTAACCCTATTCCATGGATCAACGCCTGGTTAGTTTCTGATAATGTTCAGGTAGCACCACAAGAAGTCGAAGTAAGTTCCTATTTAGTAGGGCAAATTGATGCCCAAGTTGATACAGATGAGCTGCGTAGTTTTGAGTTATAACCGTTATGGCAAGCTATAAAATCACCCTGCGCCACGCGCAGGGTATACAAATTTCTTTTCATTCCGAACAACATACCAGTCTACTTGATGCCCTTGAACAGAGTAAAATTCAAATTGAATTTCAATGCCGAGAAGGCTTTTGTGGTGCATGCCGGGTTCGCCTATGCAAAGGGAAAGTGGGATATCGGCATAAACCGCTCGCATTCATTGATAAAAATGAGATATTAGCATGCAGTTGCCAGCCGCTTACCGATATTGATATTGATATCAATTAATAACACCATCAGGCACTAATAAGCGTATTTACGCTTTTTTAGCGACCACCAGTAACATCATCGGACGCCGTAGCTCATCTCTCATGCCAGCAATTTTATCTAACAAATAATCAGCAGGCTGAGGCTCAATGAGTTGTTCAATAGAAAAGCCGGCTGTCAATAAACTGGTCAAATAAGTTGTTAAGGTTTTATGGTATTTAGTCACTTTATGGCCGAGAAATTCTGCCTGCCGCGCACCTTCGCTAAAATAGTTATCAACCGGCCAATGGAGCTTAGCGCCTGAAGGATCATAACACCAATCTTGTGAACCATCAGCAGTAAAAACCGGGTGCTCAACCGAAAATATAAAGGCCATTTGCATTCTGAGGTAGGATCGCAAATTTAGCCAATAATTGAAATCCATCCCCTTTTGTGCAAAATCTGGT
>UXGC01001611.1:0-19885 GCA_900480045.1 Eurytoma adleriae | reverse complement strand
AAACTTAGGGAAGCATACGATACCTCAAGTTTATTAGGTTCTGGAAGAGTTTAGGTTTTTCCAATGCTTAAAAAATAACAAATTGAAATCGACCTTTTTTGAAATGTGCTTTTCTTCGTTAGAGGCGGCGATATAAAATAATAATGATGAATTTGCAGTAAACATACAGAAAGGAATGGTTTTCTTGTAGAAAAGTAATCAATCGTAAATGTTACAGACACTGGGATTCACATGGTAATAAAAACACATAGTAGTGGGAACTTCAGCCAACCCAAGAAATTTATTCTTACCACGCGCGTGATTATTTATTTCAGAAAGTAGATTTTATCGATATTGATTTAAATAAAATTCCAAATTACGATGCTTATAAATATTATAAACATTTTTAGTTTTAATTGGCATCGAAGTACTAAAACTCTTAATTGTAAGAAATCGCCTTGTTAAAGTAAAGTTTCTATTGAACAAATTAATAATAAATTATTTTGCTCAGAAATATAAAGATTTTAAAACAGAAAAAGAAGTTTTATAATACTTCCTGTTTACATGGATCATCAGACGGTATAAGTTTTGCATTTTCATAACATCCGGCGCAGACGACACGCTGCAACACTAATTTGTTGATTCAACAACTTTTTTCACATAGCAACGTTTTTCATCTGTCACGTATTTACCTAGCCTTAAAAATCTAAAATTCCACTTTCATCAAATTACACAAAATTGTTAACTACGCAAAGAAGTGATAAAAAAAATCCGGTCCAGCAACAAATTCGCAAAGCAGTGGTAAAAATCACCTCGGCTGTTTATCTCCGTCGCTCGTTCAAGGTTGACGCTGGCCGGGGGTAGCGAGACGGCGGCTCGTGGAATTCGGGCCCGAGCAGAGCGACGCGCCGAGAGCTTGCGCAATGCCGCGCGTGAATGCGAACTGCCCGGTTGAATGGAAGCCGCCCGCGAGCTTTTGTGACATTCGCGCGCGCAAAGCGATGCTCGGGAGTCGGAGTCGGTGTTTCGTACATTTCTTATTTTTATGCGCTACCACGTTACACCTGGCAACTTTCTGCGTGATCGATGACAGTAATTCAATGTGCTCGGAACTATATTTAAAATGTTTGCTGTGTGCAAAGATTTTAGATTTGTTTTGTACGATGAGAGCAACGTTGATTTTTTTTACTTTTATTGCGATCCGTTGACGTAGTCATTCAGTGCTGTGATAAATATTTTGTTTGTAACGAATTTGTATCTATTTGTTTTTAATTATTTTTTAGAAAAGTTTTTAAAAAATATTTTTAATACATAAGTGCGGGTTAATTCATATTTCTTTTCTTTTTATAGTTTATAAAAAATCCTAAATAAAAGTTTAATAAATTGCAATAATAATGGAGACTTCAATACATTTACATTTTTTACTACATTTCCTACGAAAAACAGCTGTAAAAGTAGCTAAAAGCGGCTAAAAGTGTACAGCACTTCTAAGAATTTTCAGTGGCTACTAATAACAAATATAGGTTCCGATGCGATGTAGTTACTTAACAAACTTCTAATATTATCAAATCATTTATACCTTAATTTAAATGATTGAGCCGTGACATTTTTTCTTATTTTAAAAAGCTATTTTAATGAAAACAAAATTTTTAAAATACCATTACTAAAATTTCTTGAAGAACCATCTACTACCTGTTGGTAATGTTGTAATGATCTTTTTTTTGTCATGAATTATCTATAAATAATAAGAAATGTAATAAATATTTTTTGAGGTAGCATTACAGGATTTTTTTTTAATTATATTATCAGGTAAATGATTTTATCTCATATTTTAAAAAGTTTTGTAATCAAAATAAAACATTTATTTTTATACAAGATAAGAGGATGCGAATAACCAAACAACGATTTTATTGGACGATTGCCATAGAGTATCGCAGTGAAACAGAGTCGACGACTTGATATTAAGTAAATTTCATCATCGGCCCCGATTTGGTTGACAATTTGAATAATTAATACCTACACCGACAAAATGAAATGGAAATATCTAGGCTAAATTATTCATATTTTCTAAAAAAAAACTAAACTTAAGCTGTACATTGTAAAAAATTTTCTTGGATATTACATTATTGCTCACAAGGAATTTTTTATTTTACTTACGATGTATATCTCCTAATTCGGCTGCAGTTAAAAAAAAGCAAAATAAATGAAGTACACTCCCAATTGTACTGCGGTTTAAAAAAAAAAGTAAACAAAAAATTCGTTTGATTGTGGCAGATATCGAGGGGAGGCGCCGATGCCAAGCGACCGTTTCCGCGTGGAGGCGCGCGGGAACGTGGTACAGCTGACGCTGCAGCACGCGAGCAGAGATGACGCGGGCCACTACGCCCTGATAGCCAAGAGGCTGCCACACGACAACGAATCCGAGCGACTCTTCACCAGGAGAATACACATGAGCGTCGACGAGCCCTCCTTCACCGAGGAGGGCGATCCGCCCCTCTTCCTCCGCCGGCTCACCGACCTCACCGTCAAAGTCGGCACGAGGACGCGGTTCCTCGTCGAGATACGAAGCGCCACCGATCCTAAGGTACGTTTCTCTATTTCCTACTCGAGAGCCTTTTTTTATAGTTACCCTGGATGGAGTAGATGGGGGTAGTATGTCCCACTGCTCCCCACTTGCTCTTGACCACTTCCCTACCAGGATACCATGTTTTTATAAGTTTCTAAGTAAATTCTAATTTTGAACATTCCCTGGTAGAAAATTCACCATAAATTGACCATAACTGGTCAATAATCTACCAGGGTTGTCTAACTGCATTTAGTAAAATGTAGTTGTAAGGGATTCTAGTTTAGGAAAAGCAAACTACGATTAATTATTAATCGCTTTTTTCGTAAAGCATTAAATTGCTGTTAGATTATTCATATTTTAAGTACACTAAAGAATTCAAATTTATTCTCTCTCTATCGCCACTATAAACACCAATCTCACCTGGCGTAAAACAGTCAAAATCTCAGTCTGTCTGTTCTATTAATATTGTCTGTTCTACCTAAATTAAATGCACATAATTTATAAATAGATTGCTAAAATAATGTAAGTTATAGACAATGATAGCTTTTATTATTCAAAGTAAACTAATTTCAAACGTATCAATTTCTCATTTACATATGATTTGATTCTATTTAATAATTTTGGTATATTTCACAATGTCTCATAAAACAATCAGGAATACATTTTTCTTAATTTTTTTACGATTATCGTGATAAAAACGGAGTTTTGTAAATGAAAAAGTGTCAAACCTACGTGTAAACAGAAATTACTTGCTTATTTGTTCAAAATTTTTTTCGCTAAAATTTATTACTGCATTAAAGCTTCTTGGATAATGATCTATATTACCGGTCGTACACACTACATGCTGAAACTGTTCATTTTCCTTATATTTCGGATATTTATCCCCTACTTAGCTATTCTGGAATATAGTTCTTAAATTTTAGCGAGAAAAGTACAAAAAATCATTTTAAAGTGATACAAAACTAAATTTCCCACAAGAACTATAAGAATGAAAATAAATCATGTAGAAACTATTAAATAATAATAAAAACAAAGCTTAGATACTCTAAATAAAGCATCGAGGCTTGTACAATAATAACTCGCACCGGTGCAAAGCGTAAAGCAAGACAGGCATCTTAAACGAAAACAAGAATCGAGATTACCGAGAAATCGCGCAAAAGCCTGCCATCCCCGTCGGATCCGCCTAAATCCAGCGTGTGAATGAGAATAAGTGATATACCGTCCGCCGTAACTCCACCTCGGTTTTCGCCTGTATAAAACGAATCCAAGGGATACCCCGGCTTTTCCGCGTCTCGTCCGGCGCGCCGAGAAGGCCGAGTTCGCGCATTAATCGCGCGCATCGCGAGGCTGCGCTTTCGGGAGGTGAACGACCGCTCGGGCCGCCCTGCCCGGGGTACTATTATTACGCATTGTTTAATGGGCGACGCGCGCTTATTGGGGTTCGACGGGAATGCGCGGATTTACGGTCGCGGCGAGTTATGCGGGCCCGTAAAGCCCGGCGCCGAGGGCGACTTTGACGCGTGGAAAAATAGCTGACGAGCTTTGAAACATTCGGCAAAACGCGCGCGCACCCGTCCGATCGGGTTAATTTTAGGACGAAAGTTTCGTTATTAAAACGGTGCCTCGGGTTATTTTTGAATGCTTTTCCTTTACTTTTGATCGCTTTGAACTTTTGTACGGACACGTAACGCGCGATGAAGCAAATAGAGAAATATACCGAGTTACTTGGGAATTAAAATCTTTTTCTTGAATAAGTAATACGTCAAGTAGTTGAGTACATAACTGGGACCATTGCGCAATATAGCTTATTATTGCATTTTCTTGTGTTTAACCCTTTAGTTAACTGTGTAATGGTTAAGAAGTAACATTTGACGTTATCTCTCGCATTTTATGTAACAACATTACATTCTTACTTTTGCAGTACATTGAAAATAGTGAAATACTTATTTAAGATAATCGAGAAATCAAAGAAAATTTAAAAATAATTTGAAAAATGTCTTAATTTAAAGTTTTCATGCAGATAGAAGTAAGGGACACCGTAAATTAAAAAAAAATTTGAGATCCAATTGATAAGATCTCAAAGTAATAATTAAAGGGTTAAACAGTTCAAAGTTTCCATGGAAATATAGGTTTATATTTAGTTAGACAGGAGAAGAAATGTTTATATTAGTATTTCAAAGCGATGTACGATCATCGAACTCAAAACTTTTTCATTCACTCACAAATTTTCAGATAAAGCTTACCGTAAAGCTCATATTAACTTTTCGAGAAAAGCTCCTTAAGATTTATAGTAAAAGCTCCATAATTACTGCAGGAAAAATTCTGTAATTTTTAATAAAAAATTTGTGCAGTTTTCACGGAAATTCCTTTTATTGCACCCGTACGTATTTTAATAATGTGAAAGGGGAAAGAAGTAACTTTTTGCAATGCCCAATTACTTCTACCTGCTACAAGATCAGTAATTCTCCTTCTATTGTAAATGTAACTATTATTTTAATCATTTAATTTACTATTTAAAGTTATTAGTTATATTATAACTTTATGTACTTTTTTAGTACGATTAAGTAAAGAGGAAACAACGTTAAAATAAAAATACTCGTATCTTATGAAAATCGAATAAATACCGCTTAAAAATTCTGGACAAGTTCCAGCGAAAGTCTTTTACGGAAGGCATTGTTAAAATTACGCATGGACATGCCTTCTGAGTCATCCCGGTTCGTGACCGCAACTAGTCCCGCCGCAACCTTTAGATTTATAGCTTCGCAAGGCGCGCGCGCATTTACGCACCTGCGTGCTGGACTCATGGCTATTAAGGGGCTCGCCGGGTCCGAGCGGCGCGTCTGCGCATATTTGCGCGTGGACGATGGTGTCCCGCTCACAATTATGATCTACTTTTAGGTAACTTGGCATAGAAATGACGAGGCGATCCAGGCGGGACCGAGGTTCTCCTTCGTGCACGAGGGGAACTTTTATTGCGTTGATGTCGCGCCAGTTACCGTCGAGGATCAAGGTCACTGGACCTGCATGGCGGAGAACCGATCTGGCCGATCGTCCTGTACTTCGCACCTTAACGTCCTTGGTAGGTGGTTTGCAGTATTTGACGTGAACTTCGGTATTTTAATTGAGATTGAATTGCAGCAAAATTTTTGCTTACTGAAATAATTCATTTTGTGTTTTTATACCGAAATCGTCCATAAGTGTGCATTTATTTTTAATGATAAAGATAAATTAGAATTAAAGTAACTTTGTTTTCTTAAAATTTTAGTTCCCAAAGCTTACAAAAGGCCAGAATTTGTTAGCGAGCTCCGTGCACTATTGACAGAAACAGGCACTGTATCGTTAGAATGCAAAGTGATAGGAGTTCCCACGCCAGTTTTAAAGTGGTTTAAGGATGGAAAAGAAATTAAAGCTGGAGATGTTTTTGCATTAACGGCGAATCCCGATGATCCTACATCTTTAGGAACGTACACATGCGAAGCAGTTAATTGCATGGGCACAGCATATTCTTCATCTAGAGTGAGTTGTAACTCAATTGTAATTATTACGCGGAAAAATAAAATAAGGCTTGAACAATCCAAACGAGCCAAGAAAAGAAATAAGTACATCCGAAGTAAGAGTGGTTTTAAATGGATAACTAATCGTTAATGCAGTATCAATAACTTATTCAGTCCTTGCGCTTAGAGGGAAATCACAAGGGAGGATTACTAATGTCAAGGATGGGTTATCAAATTTCTGACGCGATCTTGTATTTAGTAGTTCTCCTTTGTATGACATTTGCCTAAACGCATTCTAATAGGTATACAGTTAAAATTTATATGTACTTCGGATGTTAATTTTTAAAATATTCTAGGATTATACTTTTCGATACATCATTTGTGATCGTTAGTCACTTTTAATGAGTTACAATTATTACGTTTAAAATCAAAATTAAATATAATTTCTTAAACTTATTTAAATAATTTGATTGCATTTTTATCTAATAATTTATATTTAGGTCCATGTCGTTGGTAAAGGAAGCAGAGAAGGCTCGTTGAAACCTGCAGATACTTTAATTATTACCGGAGATCCTCCCATATTTAAAAGCATTTTAAGAGATGAATCATGTAGAATTGGGGAAAGTCTTTCCTTGTCATGTAAAGGTAAAATAAGAATACATTTACTAATTTGTAAACCATTATTTAGGGAGTACACCGGAACAACTTTTTCCAACTAAATAAAATGAAATCGTCATTGCAGTTCAAGTACCACCTTGGCCAAAAGAAATCACGTGGTACAATAAAGAAGGTCGCGTAGAAGATGGAGAACGTTATAAAATTAAGGAAGATGGTCTTGGAGGCTACTCCATTGACGTACACCCTGTGGAAGCTGTCGACGAAGGCGAGTGGAAGTGCGTTGCCACCAGCGCTGAGAATGTTAAGCAGTTCACAACATGCTACGTAGCAATGTCTAGTAAGCACTATACATTTTCTTTAGTTTCTACACACTGCGTGAACATTATTTCATTGTCCCTTGTAAAATTATGATTATCAAATTTTCACGATGTCGATAAACTCTGTTGGCAGTTCCAAAGAACTACAGAAAACCTCGGTTTATGGAAAGTTTAAAAGCGGTATTAACGGAAGAAGGTCTCGTGTCTTTCGAATGCAAGGTAGTTGGATTTCCAACGCCTTTGTTGAGGTGGTTCAAAGACGGGCAGGAACTTAAACCTGGCGACGTTTATCAGTTGACTGGCACAAATTCTTTAGGTAACATCAAATTTTAATAATGGGAGGACTTACTACTTTAGTAAAATGTATGTCTTAATGTCGTAGGATCGTATTGTTGTATCGCCAAAAATTGTATGGGAGAGGCCAGAAGCACAGCAGAATTAACAGTTGAGGACATTCAGAATCAATTGAACGAAGAAGAGCGACTTCAGCTCTTGACAGTAAATCAACCTCCGAAATTCATTAAAGGTTTGAGAAGTAGTGAAGCAAAAATCAGTGAAAGTTTTAAATTTTCAGTTCATGGTATGTATTTCTATCAGTGAATCGAGAAGAGTGAATTATTGATTATTAACCGAAAATACATTACGTTTTAGTCAGTGTTATGCCAGAACCTAGTTTGGCTTGGTATCGCGATGATCATCCCGTAAATAACGAAGACAAATACCGAATAGAAAGAGAAACTGTAGGCATTTGCCACTTAGAAATCCAGAGGCTCGAATTCTGCGATCAGGCCGAATGGAAATGTGTTGCGAGCAACGATTTTGGCCAGAGCGTAACTTCGTGTTTCCTTAAACTTATCATTCCAAAGCATTACAAGAAGCCGAAATTTTTGGAAAATTTACGTGCTATTTTATCCGATGGAGGAGCTGTAAATCTTGAGTGTAAAGTTATTGGTGTACCTCAACCTGTTTTGAAGTGGTATAAAGATGGGCAAGAACTTAAACCAGGTGATATTCATAGAATTATATCTGGTCAAGACGGAACATGTTGTTTAGGTACCTATACTTGTGAAGCGACGAATTGTATGGGCACTGTAAGCAGTTCTGCTTCTCTTCTTGGTTTTGAAGGTACAGTTTATTCTGTGATTGCTTTGCAAGAAAATAAAAATGAAGGATTATGCTTCAAATTTTTTTTACTAAAAAATTCTAAATTCTGCAATAACGTTATATTTGATTTTTAGACCGCGTTTCTTCAGCTCGAGCACTAGACACTAGTGTACCAGTTATAAGTGAAATAGATCAAGAACACGAACTTGCACGAAATCTATCATTATCAACCATTCATGAAGAAAGAACCTCACAACTGTTAGATACTGCACAAACTGATCATTCCGTGACTATTGATGATCGAGGTGAAGTTTCATTTAGTTTTGATGGAAAAGAAGTTTCAGTTAGTTTGTACGAAACTCCTGATCTCACCGAAGAAGAAGCATTACAAATAGTTGAAATGTATGCCGATCAACTTTCTGAGCATGTCACAGGTTTGTAATAAATTATTTGAACATTTTTTATATAATACTCAGATTCATTACCTTAAATTCTTTTTATATCTATCGTAGAACACAACATAGTGGAATTACCTCCTATGCGATTTGTAAAAGAAACATCTACCTCTGGCAATTTATTGATGGAAGCCGTTGTGATTGACGTATCACCTGACTATTTTGTTAGTATGGAAGAAGGCGAGGACTTACGAACTGAAGCTGATTTAGAAGATATGTCAATTATGGATGGCGTATCCCTTTCTTCCCCGCCCTTGACTGAATCTTTCGACGAAAAGGTACCGTCGCGACCACCAAGAAGGAAATCAGGAAGTGTCTCTTCGAAAATGCAGGAATCAGAAAGTTATCATAGCGCAAAAGAACCCCTGACATCATTAAACCAGAAAAAAGATGATGTAGATGTTGAAATGGATATCGACAGTGAATTCGCAGATGCCCTTTCAGCTCGTACAAGAGCCGACAGTATCGCGTTAGATGCTAAAATTCAAAAAGAAATTAGAAAACGAAGTATTAGTGGTGGTTCTAGTCTTGAAGCTGCTGATTCATCCTTAGATTCTGTTTCTGGAATAATGAAAAAGAAGAAAAAAGAAGAGAAGAAATCTAAAAAGAAACGTAAATTAGGAGAAAAAGGAAGCTCCGAGGAATCTTCCGCGGGTGTCGAAGATGAAAGTAAAGAGAAAAAGCCTTTAGAAAGTAAAGTATCATTTGCTGATGATGACGACGAAGAACGTCCTTCAAAATCAAATAAAGACAAGCTTGTCACTATCCTCCGCCAAATATCTGAACCTGTGTTAATTGTTCGAGAAGCCCTAATAGATTCTGATATAAGTTTGGAAGACGAAAACTTGATTAATCTATTTATAACAGATAATGTAGTCATGCCTATTCAAAATCTTTGTGAAATAATAGCTGATATTGAAACTAAAGCCTTAAAAAATGCGGGTGATCGATCATTGGTTCAAAATGTACGCATTTCAATTTTAGAAACTATTGGTGGTCCAACAGAAGAGCTCTTAAGAGGACTGGAATTGATTAAACGTCAAGAAAATGATGAGAATATCAGGTTGAATTTATCTATTTTAGAATCATTAGTAGATCCTGTGGATGAAATTCTCTTTGGATTAGCAAAGCTTGAATATGATTTAACTGGTCGAAACATAAGCGAAAGTCCTGTTGTTCTTGAACGTATCATACGTACTACTAATAGGTTGCAGTTAACTCTTAGCGAAGTGAGTAGTGATTTGGGATTATCTGTAGCTTTGCAAAAAATTCATGAAACATTGAAAGGATATTTAGGCAGTATAACATTAAATCAGGTAAATTATATCTGTAAATTATTAAAATTATGTTTTCAATTCTTTTATATAATTATTAATTAAAATTTTTTATTTGCAGTTTGGAGGCTGGACAGAAAATATCGATGCAGTATTAGTAGAATCACTTGTTCGACCACTAGAAGATCTGGAACAACTGTCAAAATATGTAATTCAGAAAGGCGATTCTGAAGATATATCTGAAATAACTAAGAAAATGTCAGATGCATTTGGTGAAATATTATCTCGATTAGATACACTTGTAGTAGCACTCGAAGGTTATGAGAGTGATTCTCGAACAAAATTTGTTGTTAATTTGAAGACCTCTTTAGTTGCAGCAGCTGAAGAACTTTCAAAATATGAAGAAAGTAAAGTTGAAAGTATCGATGATAGTACCAACTTACCAGAAATGATTTTAGACACGTTAATAGATGCTCAAACTGCAGTCAATTCTGTTTTACACGAAGCAGAAAAAATTAGTGAAAATGACAAAACTAAAGTACTTAGAACTTCTGAATTAGCATTAAGTTTGGCAGAATTAAGAGATGCTGTATCATACGCAGTTCATAAAACAACTACACTAAGAAAAGATGAAACTATCAATGCCTTGACTAATTTAAAGGAACCATTAGTAGATCTACAGTTATCGCTTTCAATTGACCGTGCACCTGAAGAAATTCCTTTGATTAAAAATATTATTTCTCCAATTGATTCATTACAAAAAGTAATGAAAACTGTCGTTGCGTATCTTGAAACATCAGAGTCTGATATTGAAATTTCAGATATAATTAGCCCAATTAATGCCATTGTAGAGGATATAAAACAACAAATCCCAATCGTATTAGATGGCCTTGCACTTGAAAACGTTGGCTCAATTAAAGTGCAAGATCTTGACATAAAAACTGCGGTATTTCAAGCAATTGATAATTTGCAGATGGCTTCTGAGTTAAGTACAGTTCATTTTGAATTAGCATCTACTATTGAAAAATGGGATAAAGAGGTAGGAAACTTAGATTCATCGCCAATAGTTTCCAAAATTTGTGATTTGAGACAGTGTATTGGAAAAGCAGCAGTAGAGATAGATAAAATTTCTACAAGCACAGAACCAAATGTGGAAAATCTAATGGAAGAATTATTAGAATTAAAAGAACCATTATTGAAATTACAAAATGCCTTGCTTATTGAAGATAGTAGCTTGCAAGAACAATCAATAATAGTACAGTTATTAAAACCATTAAACAGGTAGGTATTGAAATTTACATTTCGAAAATTCTAGCTTCTAATAATTTATTAATGTGTACTATTATTATAGGTTGAAAGCTATCGCAATTAATTTCGCAGAAGAGGTTATTCAAAACGAAGAGGTAACTTCAGTAATAAACTTAATAGATGATATTAATGCTGACATAGCCCTGCATATGAAACTTTCTACAAAAACTGCTATTGGAGAAGAATTAGATATTAAATCAGAAAGTTATTCTTCTATGGATTTCGGCTCCCCTGACTTGCAAGAAAAAGCTGAAATGATAGTTGTAAAAAGTAAAGATGGTCAAGAATCTGAAAAATCAGAATATTCTGAAATTCTTGAAAAAAGTATGCAAACTACCGACCGAAGTGATTTGTCTATAGAATCTGTAGATGGAAGAATGTCTGAAATGTCAGCCGTATCTCCAGATCAAGTACAAAGAAATTTAGGAAAAATAACCGAAAAACACGTAATTTATCCAAAAGAAGAATTTGCATTAATAATTTCTGAATCTTTAGAAGAAATTCAACATCAGATATCTGATATCCTTGAAGAATTTGAACAAGAATCTGTTACTACTCCTCATCAAGTATCTCGCCTAGCTGAAGCTTTGGAAAATCTAAGGAGAACAATTTTGAAAGTTCGTTCCAACGTATCTCAAATAGCCTTTGAAATATCTGATGTCAATTCTGAATCATCTCAAGCTGAATCTCATGAAAGTGCTGAAAGAATATCATTATCTTTAAAAGAGCTTCTGCAGCCTATTTTGGAAGTTCGAGAAGCTTTAATTCAAACGCAAGATCACAGAGCCCCTGAATTACTTCTGTTAAATCGCCTTGATCAACCTATAAGGGCCATTGAATTCAACGTTTTACAGTTGGCTTTGGAAGCACACTCACATACTGCAGAAAGTGACGAAACATCAAGTCGGGCAAGTTTAGATGCAATGGCCCGAGCATTGGAAGACATAGAATCACAAATTCCTGTCGCTTTGGATGAAGTTAATTTGCGCCAAGAAATTTTAAATATTTTACACAATGTTTCAAAGCCTATCGAAGTAATAAGAGAAAAAATGTGTGAAATATCATTAGATACTTTAAATGAAGACAATTTTGAACTCGATATTGCTAATATTCTTAACGACCCTATTGACAAATTTAGAGATACATTAAATGAATTATTTTATCGAATAGGATCAATGGAACACGAAGATAATAAACACAAAGATGCCACGTTAATGCTAAAATACTTGACTGAACCCCTAGTGGAACTGCAAAGTTCATTATCAGTTATCAGAAGTAGCAGAAGAACATCTGTCGCTGAAGCTGGATTATTAGACGAAAGAAAAAATGTAATTTTACGAGCTACAGAAGAGGTCATTCTAGGAATTGACAAAATTCGTAGTGAAATTAATAAAACTGGAGAAGAAACATCCTTAGAAAAACTAATTATTTCTTCAATTAATTCCTTAGAATCTGCTATGGTATTAGTTCAAAATCAAATAAGGTACTAAAAATATTTGTAATTTACGTTTAAATTATATTCTTATTTAATCATATTTAATCATATTTTATTTTATTTTAGCAAAACGAACTACTCTAGTCGACATAGTTGTTTAGGAACGTTTCAACAAAGGACAGTTATACCATTACAACAACTTGAAGAAAAAATTACTAAAATCGAAGAGAAAATAAATGAAACTTCATTATCAACAATTTCAGAACCCTTAGAAACTTTACGAAAACAAGTTCAACTAGTAGAGACCCAATTTATGCAATCTTCAGATCAGCCATTAGATGAGGAAGCTTTAATTGAAGGACTTTTATATCCAGTTAAGCGTTTACTTTCTTCTTTAGAATCTGTGAAGAAAGATAAAAATGTTGTAATACATGAAGGTGCAATGAAATGTTTGCAAGAACTAGGCGAATGTACTTCGAATTTTGGTTCTATACTTTCAACATTTCAAAATGAGTTAATTCAAGAGGGCGTTAATGAAAAAGCTTCAATTGTTGAAACATTAACGGCTGTTTTAGTGCCACTTAATAGCATCAAGCCTCTTATCACAGAAATTTCAAATTATGCTTTGCCCTCATCTTTAAATATTGCTGCAGATGAATCTAAAAGTCAAGATAAAAATAAGGAAGCTAGTAAAGATACAGACATTAACAAAATTGAAGTTAAACAAGAACAAATTTTAGACAAGATTGTTGATGATAAAACTCCTACTGTATTAACAACGGTAGAGACAATTATTGATGAATTTATTGAAGTATCAAAAAGAGAAACTGAAAGTTTAACAACGTTAAAGTATGCCACAGAAGAAACAGTTATAGATGATAATAAAGAACAGTGTGAAACAACCAACCAAATTGAAAGCATAGTTACAAGTAAAAAGGATGATATAAATTTTGAAAAAGTGGATGTAATAGAATCAACTAAAAACTTGTCAGAGCCCACCGAAATAAGTGTTACGAGTTTAGACGTAAAAGTAAATGAAGCTACTGAAAGTAGAGGTATTAATTTGTTAGAGTCTGCTACTGATGCTGTTTTTGAGCGTCAAAACAGTATAACTGCTTTATGGTCGTTAATTAACGAACCTTTAAATAATTTACAACAATCTATTTCTGCAATAGTAGACAATCCTTCAATCTTTGAAGTAACTGAAGGAACTGATAGTAGTAATTTACAAGATCAAACTATTTTAAAAAATTTAACTGAATTGCAGCAGTCAGTAGCAGCAATGCAAGAAATAGCTATGACTGATTCCGAAGAGATTTCACCTATTTCTTGGCAAGAAGTAAGTTTACCAGCACTACAAAATTTAGCATCATCCATTGAAGAATTAGGCGAGCATTTACCTATGTTAGGAAATGAAAATGTTTTAAATGAAGATATAGTGAGTATTGAAGATGTTACTGAAAATACCGTTTTAGCCAATGCTTTAAAATCATTGATTGCACCCTTGCAAGGACTTAAAGAACGCTTGGGGTTAATAGTCGAAGAACAGGCACCTTTCGAATCAAAAGTTCTAGAATTTCAAATGGAACAAACAGGCGGTGTGCAAGCACATGAAGTTAATACTGATATGGAAAAAGAACATGTGCTAATAGAAGAACCTGCTGTCACTGAGGTTACCGTAGGAATAAACGAGGCGACACATAAACCTATAGAAGTATCAGTTGTAGGTAGTGAAACTAAAGCAGTAGATAGTTCTGCAAAAGAACATCTATTTACTGAAGAAACAATTTGCCAAGAGACTGTGGATGAAGCAAGTGATTTTAAAATATCAGGTGCAAAAGGACAGGAACCAACAGTTGCCGAAACAGTGCTAGATGATAAGAAAGCAAGTGTTAAAGAAATAGAAGCAAGAGAAAGTGTCACTGAACAGCTTTTTATTGATGAATGTGAGAGTGGTATAACTGAAGCTCTCCAACAAAGCAGTTTAGATAACAAGCAAGCAAGTGTTACAGAAATAGCAGCAAAAGAGAGTGTTGGAGCTGAACAAATGATTATTGACGAAAGTGAGAGTAATATAACCGAAGTTCTCCAGCAAAGTAGTTTAGAAAATCAGAAAGCAAGTATTAAAGAAATAGAAGGAAAAGAAAGCGTAGGTGCTGAACAAATGCTTATTGCAGAAAGCGAGAGTAATATAACCGAAGCTATTCAACAAAGTAATTTAGACGAACAGAAAGCAAGTATTACAGATATAACGGCAAAAGAGTACTTAGGAGCTGAACAAATGGTTATTGAAGAAAGTGAAAATAATGTAACCGAAGTTATCCAACCAAGTAGAATAGACGAGGAGAAAGCAAATATTACAGAAGTACCGGTAAAAGAGTTTTTAGGGGCTGAACAAACGGCTGTTGCAGACAGTGATAGTAACGTAATAGAAGCTATCCAACAAAGTAGTTTAGGTGAACAGAAAGCAAGTATTACAGAAATAAAAGGAAAAGATAGTGTCGGCACAGAAAATATTATTATTGATGAAAGTGAGAGTGATTTAATCGGAGCTCTCCAACAAAGTAGTTTGGATAGTCAGAAAGCAAGTGTTACTGAAATAGAAGGAAATGAAAGTGTAGGTGCCCAACAAATTATTACTGATGAAAGTAAGAATAATGTAACTGAAGTTATCCAACCAAGTAGTACAGACGAGCAAAAAGCAAATATTACAGAAATACCAGTAAAAGAGTATTTAGGAGCTGAACAGACGGTTATTGCTGAAAGTGATAGTAATGTAACCGAAGTTCTCCAGCAAAGCAGTTTAGATAACAAGCAAGCAAGCGTTACAGAAATAGCAGCAAAAGAGAGTGTTGGAGCTGAACAAATGATTATTGACGAAAGTGAGAGTAATATAACTGAAGTTCTCCAGCAAAGCAGTTTAGATAACCAGCAAGCAAGTGTTACAGAAATAGAAGAAAAAGAAAATGTAGGGGCTGAACAAATGATTATTGGTGAAAGTGCAAAGGAATTTGATGTAATGATTGATCAGAAGACTGAAGTATCAATAGTAGAATGTCCAAAGGATAAAGATGTAGTTTTTGCATCTACAGGTTCTAGCGTAATGCAAGTTGTAGATACAGTAGAAGATATTACAGAGCCACTTCAAAGTGAATCATTAAGAGGTCAACCAGCTGAAATAAAAGATGAAGCATTAGAAGCTGCTAAAACCGAAGAAATTGTCACTGATGAATCTCTAAGTAATCTTGAAAATACAAATGATTTACTAAAAGAAAAACGAAAAGCTACAATAGACGTTTATTCAGAGGAGCAAATTGACGAGGAAAATATTTTAATAAATAAGCCTACAGTTCAATCGCAATCTGAATTAAAGTCTGAAGAAATAGGAGAAGAAAGTGTGGAAGACATTTCTGATAGAAGTTTGGTGTTAGAAAATATTCAATCAAAGGCAGACATTCAGTTAAATGAACACTTAGCAGGCGAGGTAACAGTCACTGCTGATAATTTAAATGAGATGGAATCTAAGACCACAAATGATAATATGCAAGAACAAGCAACAATTATGGAACAATTAGCAAATAAACATATTGCTATATCTGGAGAAAAACCTGAGTTATCCGACGTGTTAAGTGAAAAAGAACAAATAGAATTAAAACAAAATCTGGTTAGCGAACAAAAAACTAGTGACAACATGAAAGAACAAGTACAAGAGTTATCTTTAACAGAATTACAAAAGGAGCAAATTGAAGCCACTATAGAACCTCACGAAGCGCTACATTCAACAGAAGATTTTATAAGAGAAGCTACGAATGAAATCATGCAATCAACTGAAATAAATGCCCCTAAAACAGAAGCTATATTATCCGAACAGCAAGAGAATAAAATTAGCTTCGACAACGTCAACATAGAAAAGGATGCGATACTGACAAATGAAGAAGTTCCAATGTTGACAGAAGAAAAACAAACACAGGTCCGTGACGAGGAAGATAGTGCAACTGAAATATCTGAAATTAATGTTAAACATGCAATTCAACAAAAAATTTATAATTTGCAAATGGCTTCTGAGTTAAGCACCGTGCATTTTGAGTTAGCTTCTATTTTAGAGCAATGGAAAGAAGCAGTAGGTTCTGTAGATTCATCTATAATTTTTTCAAAAATAAGTAATTTCAGACAATGTATTGGAAATGCAGCTATCGCAATAGATAAAATTTCTACAAGCCTGGAACCAAATGTAGAAAATTTTACTGAAGAACTATTAGAGTTACAAGTGCCATTATTAAAATTACAGAATGTTTTACTTACTGAAGATAATATCGTGCAAGAACAACCAATTATAGTAGAGCTATTAACACCATTGGAAAGGTAAGAATTTGCAACAAAATTTATTGATAATATTTGCATATAATTTTAATTCGATTGTAAATAATTTGTTTAATTTTTAGATTGAAAGGTGCTACAATAAAATTCAAGGAAGAGATTGATGAAGCGGAAGCAGTGACTTCAATAATTAATCTTATAGATGACCTAATGCTTCTGATAAAGGATGCTTCGTTAACTAGAGGCGAAGAAAAGGTAATGCAGAAAGCTGAAATAATTAAAAAGGAAAAAGAAGAACTCCAGAAACATGAGGAAGAAGAACGACGGAGTGAAGAAGACAATCGTCAGATTCAGGAAGAAATAGAAACAATAAAGGAAGAACATAAAAAGCTGGAGGTTGAAAAAAGTATGGATGAAGAAGAGATATGCAAGAGGCACGAGGAGAAAGAAATTCATAAAAAACAAGAAATCGAGGAAAAGGCTATGGAAGTTGAAGAGCTTAAAAAGAATGAGAAAGAAGAAAAGGTAATGAAAGACATTGAAAAAGATAAACTAAAGGAAGACGCTTCTATAAAACAAGAAACGGAGGAACATAAACAATATAAAGAAGAAATTGAAAAGGGGGAAGATAAGTATAAAAAAGAAGAAAGTTCAATGATAGAACAGCTTGTAATAAAGGAAGGCGTACCGAATGAAAGGTTAACAGACGAAATTATTCTATGGTCTGATATTAAAGTTCCGTTGACGGGATTGCAAAAAACAATTTCATGCATGACTGAAACTCCATTCATCATTGAAGCTTTATCAAAATGTGAAAGTGATGTTAATGTTGGGTACACTATTAAAGATTGCTTAATTAATTTAAATGATTCTATTCTAGCTTCACAAATTGCTTTTGAAAGAGAAATAAACGTAGATATTTCTTCTGAAAAAAGTAGATTACGCTCTTTACAAAATTTGGCGTCTTCTATAGAAATTTTAGGAGAACGATTACCTACTCTTTTAAGCTCAGTTTTACCAGAAGCGCTCTCTGAAAAATCTGATACAATAAGTATAATGAAATTTCTTAGTTCTCCTTTACAAAAACTTAAAGAAGCATTAGAGCTATTTCTTGATAAACAAGCAATGGTAAAAGAAATGCAAGAAAAGGAAGATGCAGAATTAAATACTAAGGAGAAGGAAGATCATGCTACGAAACAAGAGAGAGAAGATAAAACAAAGAAAGATGAACAAGATCTTAAAAAGCAAAAAGAAGAAAAGATTGAAAAAGTAGTAGAAGATCGTAGTAAGTCTGCAGAGAATGACAGTTTTAAGTCAGATGAAGAAACTCTTAAGAAAGAACAGGCAGAAAAGGTTCTAAACAATGAGGAAAAACAAAAGAAGGAAAAAGAGGAAGAAGAGCGAAGATTGCAGGAGACTGCATTATGGTCTGCAATAGAAAAACCATTAAGTGATTTACATTATACCGTTTTGAATCTGATTGAAAAATCAGCAGCGTTTGATGCCTTAATTAAAAGAGATACAAAATCGAATAATCAAATTAGCATTCAAGAATGTATAACTGAATTAAATGCTTCTATTGTATCGGTTCAACAAGCTTTTGCAGACAACGACGAAATAAAAATAAGTATACTAGATGGTGATGGAAATAAATTGCATGTTTTGCAAAAGTTAGCATCTTCTATAGAAGTTTTAGGGGAGCGTTTGCCTGAGCTTGCCAATTTATTCATTGATACAGAAAGCGATTCAATGGAAACCCCCACTGAAAAAAGTGATATCGTAAGTACATTAAAATGTCTTATATTACCATTGCATAAATTGAGAGAAGGTTTAGATTTAGTTGTTGAAGAACAACAAATAATACAAGAGCAAGAAAAATTACATATGGAGGAGGAACTTAAGGATGAAAAAATACAAAAAATAAAAGAAATTTGGAAAGAGGAAGATGAGAAAGAAAGCACAAAGAAAGGTGAAGATAACGAACTTTTCGATGTTGAGAAGGTTAAGAAAGAGGAAGAATATAAAGACCAAGAAAAAGAAGTAAAATCACAAAAAGAAGGGAGACAAGTAGAAAAGAAAGACAAGGAGGATGAAGCTGAAAAGGTTGAACAAAAAGAACAGGAAACAAACATTCGAGAGGATGAAGAAATAGCAAACAAAGAAAAAGAATGTATAAAACTTGAAAAGATTAAAAAGGAAGAAGAGGAACGTAAAAAGCAGGAAGAAGAAAAGGCCAGCCAAGACAAAGCGCATAAAATGCGAGAACAGGAAGGAAAAGCGAAGAAAGAGGAGACACGTAAAAAGGAAGAGGAGGAAGAAGGAGCAAGGAAAGAGACGGAATGCAAAAAGCAAGAAGAGGAAGAAAAAGTAAGGAAAGAGGAGGAACGCAAAAAACAAGAAGATGAAGAGCGCAAGAAGCTCGAGATAGAGAAAATTAAAAAGGAAGAGGAGGAGCGTAAAAAGGAAGAAGAAAAGGCCAGGAAAGAGGAAGAGCATAAGAAACTAGAGACAGAGAAGATTAAAAAGGAAGAACAGGAACGTAAAAAGCAAGAGGAGGAAGAAAAAGCAAAGAAAGAGGAAGAAGAAAAGGCTAGAATAGAGAAAGAGCGGAAAAAGCTAGAGGCAGAGAAAATTAAAATGGAAGAAGAGGAACAAAGAGTAAAGAAAGAGGAGGAAGAAAAGACCAAGAAAGAGGAAGAGCATAAAAAGTTAGAGGCAGAAAAGATTAAAAAGGAAGAAGAGGAACGTAAAAAGCGGGAAGAGGAAGAAATAGCAAAGAAAGAGGAGGAAGAAAAGTCCAAGAAAGAGGAAGAGCGTAAGAAGTTAGAGGCAGAGAAGATTAAAAAGGAAGAAGAGGAACGTAAAAAGCGAGAAGAGGAAGAAAAAGCAAAGAAAGAGGAAGAAGAAAAGACCAAGAAAGAAGAAGAGCGTAAGAAGTTAAAGGCAGAGAAGATGAAAAAGGAAGAAGAGGAACGTAAAAAGCGGGAAGAGGAAGAAAGAGCAAAGAAAGAGGAGGAA
>UXGC01001610.1:0-19903 GCA_900480045.1 Eurytoma adleriae | reverse complement strand
GCACATTTCGCGAGATTCTTGCAAAAAAGGATTTATTTTTAACTTCCCTCCGGAATGATAGAAATTTTTAAAAAACGATAAAACGATTGAAAACGCCTTGATAAACATCCCCTTAAAATTTTTTGCTGTTATACCCATAAAAGGGCCCTTTTTTCGAGACTTTCGTGAAAAGAAAAACAACTAAATTCCAAATGTGCTTTTCTTCGCGGCAAAATCCGAAAAGTGCTTTTCTTCGTAGCAAATTTGAATTGTGCTTTTTTTCTTCGCAAAAAGATGGAAGTGTGCTTTTTTTCATCGGGAGAAGATGAATTGTGCTTTTCTTCGTTATAAGCGCGACGATATGTATACTCGATTGTTATTTAGATATGCTCTTGCCTCTTGGACCTTTTGTATTTCGCGCCCCTAAGGGTAGTTCACATGCATGAGTTCGATGTGTTCAGGCAAATCTGAAATGTAACTTATATTGTAACTCATAATGGTATAGTATATAAGCGGAAAATGCAGACATTGCACAGGCCAATACAAAAATTTACTTGCGAGACGCAGACGCGTCAGGGGCCCTGCTCTCGATATAAAGAGATGTCCGTATAAGCATAAGAATAAAATTGATGAAGATTGCCGACTCTCACCTTGTTCAGTAGCGTCAACGAGTAGCTTGATCTGAACAACTGAACGGAACCGAACAGTGAACTGAACCTATTGTGGACGCAGCCTCTTGGAGGCTGGTAGGGGTCCGACTCCTCCCTATCTACCCGACTCGTACGTGTGGAGAGTCCCTCAAGTAGTTGCGTCTAACATAATTTACAGTATATAGCATCCATAAACATTAAACACTGATCTGTCATCGAATGCAGACATTTTCATGTTTTTATCAAAGCGTGGGCGTTATATATTAAAATGAGTGTTTGTTTGCGAGTTGCGTTATCAAATTTTTCGACACGTTCAGCAGTAAAGAATTGCCAGTGCCTATGAAGATAAAAAATAAATCAATCTGCGACAGAGGTTAATCTCTGAATATGCAACTGTTTATTTTAACAAAAAGAAAATTTTTCCTACAATTAGGAGATAACATCCTATTGTAAAAATAATGGCTTAGAAAAAGTAAGAAAGTTGAAGGCTAAAAATTGTAGCCTTCAACCCTATCATTTTGTTAATATAAATGGATTCTTTGACTACAATTACGAAGGATCAATCTTCAAGTATGGATATTTTGAGAAAGGAATTAAGAATTCCAGAAAAGTATTTAATATTTACAGAAGAAAAAATCAGTGCTACACTGCATAAGCATTGGTTAAACGGTTTTGTTAATCTTAATCCAGTAGATTTTATTACTCACAATCAATTTAATCCAGATGAAATAGCAGCTCAACCGTCCTTGGATGAATTAGGATCAGATTGGTTAAGAGTTTATATTAAGGTATACTTAATAAGTTGCAGATCCTATGCCTTGGGCATGGTTTTTCTTTGTATAAGTTTATTCTTCTGTAACAGTTTGCAATAGTAAATGAAAATGAGATTATTTAATTTGTAGGTTTACAAAAAGAAGTATAAAACTGCTTTTACATTACCAAGAGAAAGATGTTCATTAACAAATTCAAAAGTAGAAAATGAATTAACATTTTCACAAGTATTACATTATGTTGCTAAGACTAATTACCAAAATTTATGGAAAGATTTTTATAAGAGATATTCTGGTGAGATTATAATCAAAAATAAAATTATTTTATATAAGTTATACAAAATATTTTAATTTATTTTAACATTTATTTTTCTTTTTTTTATAATATTGTTTAATTTTAGCTCCTTGGACTGCTTTTGACTATCGGGAACAAACAAATACTATAGGATGTACAACTTATGTTGAATTAATGAAGGAGATAATAACTCGCATATATGGATGTACTATAGTGCAATTTCAAGAAAATAATTTGACACTTATCAAATCTTCTGTAATTAATCGAAATCATTGTAATTTATTGCCTGCTATATTAGCAGTAGAAACTGAATCAGCATTTGTAATATTTTATGAACAAACAGCAAAATATTCTCTTAGAGAGTAAGAAATATCAATTTCTTAATAATATTTGTTTTTTTAGAATTATTTTTAACGATAAAATTATTTTAGATGTGTTACATATAGTCCTGCTGCAATATCAACAAGCTATGCTAAGCCACTTTTCTTGACTTATCAACTTCTTAGACTATCTCGAGATCTCCATGATTGTGGATTATTATTAGGAGAAGTTACTCTCAGTGACATTCTAATAATGGATAATCTTACTGTACAGGTGTGCAAATAATTTTTTATTTATCATTTTCACATTAAATTTTATACTAGTAGTAAAATATAGTCTAGCAAAGAAATGATACTATTTATTATTTCAACATGAAAATGCTTATTATGCATTGATAGCAATGAAAGGAAGTGTTATTATTTTCAGTTTTCTTTTCATTTTAATTTACTATATTTACAGGTATTATCAAATTTAGAAGATAATATTCATTTAGTACAAGAATTATCAAATGATGATGAAAATAGTAAATATGATGAAAAATTCCCCAATAAAAAGAATAAAAATTTAAGTATTGATACACTATGCGAAATGTGGGTACATGGTCGGTTGAGCAATTTTGATTATTTAACAGCTTTAAATGATTTAGCTGGTAGAAGATATGGTGATCCTAGCTGTCATCATGTAATGCCATGGGTGACAGATTTCACTTCTAAATGTGGTGGAAATTGGAGAGATTTTACAAAATCTAAATTTAGACTAAATAAAGGAGACAGACAGCTTGATCTGACATTTGATTCAGAATCAACTGATGTAATTGTTAAATAAAATTAAATAATACTTTTAATTGATTTAAAAATTCTATTAATTATATTAATTTTTGAAATCCTTTTCAGGTTGGATACCATGTATCTGATGTATTATCAGAAATAACTTATTATGTGTATCTGTCAAGGCGTTATTCAAGATCTATATTGTGCAAACATGTAAGACCATTGTGGGTACCTGGTGAATATCCTGGCTCTATTCAAAGATTGTATGACTGGACACCTGATGAATGTATACCTCAATTTTTCACAGATCCAAGTGTTTTTAAAGTATATTATCTGCAATGCAATATATTTGTTTACATTTACGTTAATTATTAAAATTTTATAAATTAATAGTGCTTTCTTTGCAGTCCATACACGAAGATTTACCTGATTTAGAAATACCTAGCTGGGCAACGTCTCCTGAAGATTTTATCGAGAAACATCGCGAATGTTTGGAAAGTTCTTATGTTTCGGAAAGATTGCATCAGTGGATCGACTTAACTTTTGGATATAAGTAAGAGACAAAATCTTTATGTGTATCTTCTGATTATCATTTACTATACTGTAAAAAACTAATTTATTTTTATAACTCAGACTTTCAGGGCAAGCGGCGGTTAAGTCTAAAAATGTATGCTTGCACCTAGTTGACAATCATACAAACCTTTCCAATTTCGGCGTTGTCCAACTTTTTAATAGTCCACATCCACAGAAAATTGTTCACACACCTTATTGGAATAAAATTCCCCCTCGATTACGCAATTTTGCAGTCGACGAAAGACTCATATCAAGTAAATATATTTTTTTTTTGTTTTTAACTTAATAAGAATTTTTATCATACAAATGAACTTCAGGCAGCGAGGAGCCACTTAGTAAAGGTGGAGTAGATGAGCACAGGAGTTCAGGTGATGATGAGGAGGATCCGCATTCAACGACTGTATCGAACATGACAAGATCATCGCCACTCACCTTCAGTCGATTGCTAAGCCGTTCGCGAAGTTCCCTACCACTTGTTGATGACACTATGAAGCCAGAGAAAGTGAACGAACAGCCAATTCTTCTTCCCAAAGATTATAATCCAGCGGCGGCACTACTACAAGTTGAGACGACCCACGCCTTTATCAATAGGGTCAGTCACAAAGTTTACGAGCCGAGGACTTCCGCAACGGATGGCACACCAAATCAAAAACTGGTCGTGGCCGCGGCGCGCATGAAGGAACAACAGATTCTTGGCTGCCTGATCGTCGAGATTTTCCTTGCCGAAAAATTTCGGGCCATTTGGAAAGTTGAGAAGGTGTCATTCGGCGATCGGTTGAATGCCTGCTTGAACGTCATAAAAACCTCTCCGAATGCGTTACCTAAATGCGTGCAGAGCGTCGTGATGCTTTTGCTAAGGATTGATGCTATACCTAAGAGTTACAACATCGACTTCGCTGAGTCTGGTGATGGTGGTAAATAATATTTTTAATTACAGCATTTCATTTAAAATATTCAGTAGATATAATATTATAACAATCCCGATTTCCTTAGATCAAGATAACGGAAGCGTTTGTCGATATCCGACAGTCACCTACAAAGGGCTACCACCGCCTTCGGCGCATCAGATTCTACAACCAGTTCTCTCTGGTCTGCTTTTTCCCTCTTCAAAGTACTTGCAATATCTTTATGGCGTTGTTGAAATGATTCAGGAGTATAATAATTTGTGCCGCGAACTGGAACAGACGACTCAGGGCATCGAAGACGATGGTAACTTGGAAAAAACGAAAATTATTTTTCTCTGCAAAATTAATGAGTGCAAAGTCAAAGCAATCGCTAACGAATTAGAAAAACTTCTTCCTCAAGCTGGAATAGCAACGGAAACGAGTTTACAGTTAATCGTTCCGCATGTCAAGCAAATATTCGAGCAACCGCTAAGTGCGGTTCTCGCTGCTTGGCATCTCTTCGATCCTATTGCAAGGTAAGATTTTTTTTTATTTTGTAACTTCATTCAATCGTATTTTATTATGTTTTCTTGCGACCATTTCAGAGCTTTAGGGCCTAGAGAAACTGCAAAAATATTTCTTGCCCCAATTATGAATCTTTATGACAGAGGTTCACTTATGGATAAATTACCCTTTGTAAATGCATTACCAGGGAACCTAGTTACAAAATTCAAGACTGTAAGGCTGTATCATCGAAGTTTTTTATTAAAATTAATGGTGCGTCTAGGCTTAAGGTGCTTTTTAGAAAATTTTATCACTCCGCTGGTGGAAGCTGTTGGTGGATACAGGAATCATCTTTCTGGATCTTTAAATGCAAATCTGGATAAAGCAGGATTTTTAAAGTAAGATTTATTGTTTTAATTTAATAAAAATACTCCAAAAATTTATAATATTAATAAGATTCAACTGTACGTGTAATACCATTTTAGAGACTGTGATTTAACTAGTAATAACAGTGATGTTGATATTATTCTTTCTCCACTTGATGAAGATTCTTCGGTTGAATCAGAACATGCACACTTAATGTTAAATGAATCTAAAATTGACACTTGTACAAAAAGTGATGGTGCTTCAGAAAACAGTGATGGTAAATATATTAAAAACTTCTTTTTCTTCTTCAGTTACTGTTTCATGAGTTATTTTTTTTCTTTATGTGGCAGGCGTTTTTGTAATGGAAACAGAAGATACATTCTCTCCGTCACCTAACGTTGGCACGCCACAAAGTCTGAACTTTGACTTTAGTCTTGAAATCGAAGATTTTTCTGGCGAAGCGAAATCACCCTTCTCTAGCAGTGCAAAATCACCTATGATTCCTATCCCAAAGACTTTGGATTTGACGGCAGCTAAATCTGTTCCCGAGTTTAATAGCATTTGCTGCAAAGTGGGTAGTACAACGACTAGTGAAGACCTGCCTTTTCCAGGCTCCTACACTGATGTGACCAATGTCTTAAAGGATGAATCAAGGTACAAGTTTGATTTTTGTTTTCGAAGAACCTTTTTTAGAGCATAATAATTTATTTTCATAAAATATATCAGTGGAAACGCTCGTGAAGAAAACAGTAGTTCAGTCGAGCCAGAATCATCGTTCGTATATGTACAAAAGGAAGAGAATACTTTGGGAAATAAAAAGGATATTCATCTCGAGGAGGAGGTAAAAATTCAGCGACGTTTTACTTATAGTGAGTGTTCCGCCTCGGAAATGAGTGCGGAATCGGTTATCTGGTTGTCACATCGTCTGGGTCCTGTATTAACATCACGCTATCTTTCTCGAAATCTTCTCAGAATGTTGACACTTTGTTATTTTGCGAAAGAAAATCTTACACCGAGCTTCGATAATAATGAAAAATTTGATGATTTTGAATCAAACAGACTGAAATTATCAGGAGATATCAACGCAGCTAAAGTCCTAGAATGTCTTAGTTCCATAGTTGGTAAGTAAACTTGGAAGTGTAGTTCTTTTCCCAAGGTCACATCAAATTTCAAGATCATATTTACTTCTAGGATTATACGGCGAACACACGATTGTTTTACAATACTTCTCTCACATGACGGAACTTGTTGCACAATGTAAGCGAAAATTGACGCCAAATTTAGAAGGAGGACTTATATCATGTCTTGTTTTGCTAATTCATGTTATTCCGTATTTGAACGATTCTGCATTGATGGATGTAATTCATGTAAATGAAAAGAATATTTTTTCTTTATTTCGTAGTAAATCAGAATATATTTTACAATACCTTCCATTTTTCTTTTTTACAGGAAGGAATAGTGAAATCGCTTTTGTTACCGACAGTTCGGATTTTGTCATCAAGTAGATTTACATTTCCTAACGGAGCCATGGCTAGATTTGTCTTAGCGAATAAATATCTTGAGACTTTATTTATATTAATTATTAGATTGGGAAATGTCATGGCAAAAAATCATTTAATGGTGCCTATTCAGCGCTTCTTTCAAGCTTTCGAAAAAGTTTTTAATTCGGAAAAATCCGATAAGATTGATGAAGAGTTATCAAATGTTTGTAAAGAACAATCGCGACTAAGGTACCTCAACTATCGTTTTAAACAAGGTTGAATTATTTATTTACCAAATTGTTTTATTTTTAAAATGTGCAATTTTTATATAGTTCACAATCAAAATCTGGAAGTGATGTTGCTGCTGTCGATTCGTTCTCACCTTCAACTATAGAAGATACAAGTAATATGGACGTAAAAAAATATAAGGTTAAAAAATAATGAATTTATTAATTTTAACAAAGTATTTATAAGAAAATGTAATATAAATAATTTTTTAAAGGCGTTTGAAGAATTAAAAGAAGTATTTTCGGCTTCGCTTGCTCATAAAGCATATGTATCATTTTACCGGCTTTTAAACGATGAAATAATGGATGAACTGATTAAAAATCATCAACTCATACGAGATTTGTATCACGAATTTGAACAAGAATTGCTTTTCCCCTCTTCATCTAGCATTCGTAAGTAATTCTTTTAAATTCGAATAACTTAAATCATGCCATCAAGTGTTTATTAATAATGCATGGTAACGTTTTTAGTATCGGAAAACAAAAAATTTTTAGATTGCAATGCTCAGGGATTTGGAAAAGTATCCGCAATAGGCAATAAAATTAAAATTCCGGTAAACTATTAGTATTTAAAGTTAGTTTTCAGTTCAAATAACATTTTTAACTTATTATAAGATGAAAAATAAAACCTTCAGGACTTCGTGTCAACTCGATGTCAAGCAACGAATAGTGAGTCGTCTTCGGCGAGAGAGGCGAGTCCTTTTTCTTCTGCAGGTCGTCAACTTAGAGGAAATTGGCTTGCATACTGGGAGCACGAAATAGGCAGATCCGATAAAGACACGAAATTCAATATCAAACAGATAAAACTGCAAACCTTTGCCGGTCACAATAACAGTGTTAGGTGTATATACGTTCTAGATAATGAAAATAGTTTCATGAGCGGTGCTCGTGATCGCACTGTAAAATTGTGGAGTTTGAGAAGTCAAGTACGTTCTAAATTTTTAAATTTAAATTGTTTATTTTTAAAAGCAGAACAGACTAACAGATTCTTTCGATGTTTAATAAACAGGGTGATGGTAGCGTTGTTTCATCATGTCAATACACGTACGGGGGCCATAAAAAGTCCATTCTTGCACTAACATTTTTGGAGTCGCTTCGATGTGCCGTTACGTGTGATGGATCTATTCATTGTTGGGACCCGTTCATGGGTTCTTTCCTCGGTTGTCCAGAGTCTCCGCGGTTAGCACCTGTCAATGTACTGGTAGCTAGTCCTGCGCCTTCTACCACGATTCTTGTCGCCACTGCAGATATAACTTTACGAGTCATTGATTGTCGAATATTCCAATATGTAAATGAGATGAAGGTTGGTAAAATTTAGATATATGATTGAAGTCGACTGCAAGCAAATTGTACATTTATATTTATAGGTATGCATATATTTACAGGTATCCATGAATCCTACTGGATTGGTCAGGTGCATAGCAGTCGCACCCAGCGGTCACTGGGTAGCGCTTGGACAAGCTTCTGGTTTTCTTACAATTTTAGATATTCGCACAGGTCTTATAATTGCTTCATGGAAAGGGCACGAGTGTGAAGTAATTTGATTTATTTTTAAAAGTCGTGAAATTTAATTCATTTAAGAATGGTATTATACCGTTTGTACTATCTTTCAGATTCTTCAACTAGAGGCCTTGAATGAAACAACTATAATAAGTTCTTCCCTTGATCAAACGGTTGCAATATGGAGTGCAATAGACGGGAAATTAAAGTTCCATTTAAAGTATGTAATTGTCTTAAAATATGCCGATTTTTGCTGACAATTATGTAATTATAATTTTTATTAATTGCAGAGGAGTAACCGAGCCCATACACTGCATGGCAGCCTATGAGCAACAGATAATATCGGGAACAACGGCAAATCGTATTGGTGTTCATTCAGCGTTGGAGGTTACTGCACCTTATTCATTTTCTAAACTTCGGCATGATGCATTCAAAGGAGTCCTGACTACTATGGCTCTTCTTCCTTTAAACAGATTGTTACTACTAGGTGCTGATAACGGTAACATTAATTTGATCTGTTAAGATATGAAAATGACGATTGTAGATTAAATGTATATATTAATAGTTAAAGATAATATTCTAATTTATTAAATATTGTAAAGTTTTTTTAATTACACCAAAATTTAGTCTATTTCAAGAGACCTCAGTCTTTGTCATCTAGTACTTATATCCATCCTAGATCTTAAAACTTTTTGAGATAAACGTGGTGAGAGCTGATATACATTAACATCTGACAATATTTCTTTCGTGATACTTTCATCTTCATTTTCTAAAGCTTCCATCAGAAGGAGTGCAGATCCAATTAACATATTTAATAAAATACAGGTTTCACTAATCCTAAAAAAAAGTTGCAAATAAACTTTCAAAAGAATATTTCTAAATTGAAAATAAGCTATAAACTTACAATGGAAAATATGATTCTGGTTTATTTGTATATAAACCAAATAGTGGAAGTAAATTTCTTTTAATATCAAATTGAAATTGTGCACAACCACCAGAGTTGAATTGATTTCTAAGAACCAATTCTTCCAATAAGTACTAAAATGCATAAAGTAACATGAGCAGCAGAAATTTTCAAGTAATATCAATGAATATGAAAGTAAATATTACGCTATCTAGTTGTTTAGCTAAATTCTTCCAGGACTGCTCAAATAGAGGTAATGTTAGAGCATTCTGAAGAGCATGCAATCGATTAGCTGTTTCTTGAAACATTGGACAGCCACTTGGAGTTACAGACAAGCTCACGACTTCTTTTTCTGATTGCATAGCAAACCACCTAAAATATTATAAACAGTAACGTGATAATATAATTCTTTTAATAATTGAATCCTAAATAGAAATTATTTCTCACTTTTCATTGCAATAAGGTCTACTTTTAGTTTTTACTTCCATAAATACGGATTCGCCAATTTCTAACATAAGTTTATTCTTTAATCTTTGTAATAAACTTATAGCTTCATCAAAAACAGTTTCCTCCTTTTCACTATCTTTTATAAAAGAAATTTCATTTTCATGCATAACCATTTCAGCCTCTTGAAATTGCTTTTTAAAAAAATACAGTTTTAAAAAGGGCTAAAAATAAAATTTATTCTATCATTATTTTTCTTACTACATAGATCATTAAAACTAAAAAATTAAAACTGAAGAAAAGACAAATTGAACATTTTTACTTACAATAGTGACACCCCAGTCTTGAAGGACACTAGTTACATGATGTAAGGTATTAAGAATTGCAGGTGTAAGAAACAGAAGAGGATCATGATAATCTGCGTGTAATAATTGCAGAAGCCTTATTCTCCAATCATCAATTAATTCTAATTGCAATTCTAGAAATTGTAACCTAGAAAAAGAAGAAAGCATTTGGAATAGTTTACTATGCACTGTGTTTTTCTTTTATATTGTATTTGATTACCTGTGTCCAGGTTGGGGCAGATGATTATACCTATCAGATATTGTACTTAAAAGTGTAAGAAAAGCTTCTGCACATTCAGTGACTTTCATTTCATCCTTTTCAAAACCTGGTAATCTTGACCAAACTGTATCGGAACACAATATAGCATCCATTTTCTCAGTGGCATCTAAACAAATTTACAAATAATAATAGTCAAAAGATTAGTATTTAACTAATTTAATTAATTTTAATAATCAGAAATTAATTAAATAACATAGAAATCTAACATTTTTTTTCCATTGTAATCCACTTTGTGAAAATTTGTGCTTGGGTAAGAACAAATACAGTGGCAGGTTCATAAGATGGATACAGAAGAGAATCTCTAAGTTCTCTTTCAAAACCAAGAGCTTCATCAACTGTGTGAGCAAATAAAGCATCATCATATTGGACAATAGAAAGCTCCGAGTTTAATTTTTCAACAGCTAACTGTACTAAGGCTCTCATAAATTCTACTTTAACATTTATATCATATCCAGCTGCATAAGCTATTGGTTGGACCATTTTTTCTATCCACTCGGAATGATCTTTGATCCACGTTAATATCTGCGTGAAAAACCATTCAGGTTTATCTCGTCTGTTAGTTTGTTTAGTACCAGTAAAATGATACAGAAATCTTTGTTTTAATGGCCGGACAAGTAGAGAAACTGGTAAACAAACTGGTGCAAAATTCGTTGATATACCAGATTTAGTTTCTTCTACTGCATCATCACTAAAATTGTGTGACAAATTAGAATTATTAAATTACACATTAATAAAAAATAATTGTTATTAATTAAAGTTAATTATAAACTTTTAAACCATACGGTAGTTGTAGATGAAATAAATATTCTGTTATTATTTTAAATCTTGCAATAGATTCATGGCTATGGGTATTTGGTGCATTTGCATTGTTTCCACAGAATGGCCATTTTAAAGATTTCAAGACATCATTGTATTCACTATAAAATTTATGATAATATAGAAAGTGTAAATTAAAAGATATACAAAAAATTTACCTGATAAGCTTTTGCTTAATTTCATTATACCAGTAATTAAGTGTATTGTGTATGTAAGTTTTCAAATTATAACAAGATGAACTTTCAAGGCTTTGATAAGTTTCTTTTAAAATTACAAATGATGAAACACAAGCTTCATCATTAGCTGAAAGTAATGATACTTCCAATTCATTACTGAAAAAATGAATCAAATAAAATTCATGCAATCATGTTTAAATTTGTTAATTGTTTTTGTTAAATACCTTAAATCTTCAATAAACTTAATAAATTGTAGATATGAAGATGCTTTTTCTAAATAGGAGATGTCATCGATAATAGTATTTAACTCAGAGGTTTTATTTTCCTGTTGTAATCGGTTGTCAATACTAGCATAAGTTTTCTCGCAAGTGCTTTTTATTTGCTCAATACAATTTACAATCTCATTTACTTCTTCGACAGCTTCTTGAATTTTCGAAGGTGCTTCAGAAGATACCAAGGATAACTAAAAAAAATGTTATTAAATTTTTTAAAACCTACTAATTATAAAATCTTTCTTACATGCATAAACACTTACACTTTCTTCCACTTTATTTTTATCACACTCGAGTTTTGTGTGTATCAGCTCAATTTCCTTTAAATTTTTTAACGAAGATCCCAATTCATCATTTAACATTTTTATTACCTTAACCTTAACATCCATTTTGAACTTCAATATTAATAAATATCTGGCGAAATAATTCTTGAAATAGCTTCCGATACAAGTATACAACAGCGACTTTAATACATCATCAACACTCAACAACAACTCTCGTCGGGGACTCGAAATCTGGAATACAAATAATACTTGTTGGTTTCTTGGGTTTTATCCACGTGATCACTACAGTGCGGAAAACTGCACAAGAAACACCTGTCTTATACTGCACTGTTATAAGTTGTTATAGCTGTAACCGCCGCAGGTTTAAGAAACAATTGAGTTAAAAAATTAGTTGTCGATTATTTAAAAAAACGGTGTGTCAGGTGTCTATTCGCACATAAATCGACGTATTTTACGTGGATTTACGCGAATGTAAGACAGCTAAAGAAAGAAATTCTCCTTCAATATCCACGAATATCCACGTATTTACGTGAATGTAAAGATAATATCCACCAAAGAATATAACGCTAAATCTTATTAAAAAATAAAAAATAAATAAAACATGAAAAATTTGAAAAATGGTGTCTAGTGAAAAATTGATTAAAGTTTCGGTTTTTTCACTAGAATATTGTCAAGCGCAGAGGGCGTCCCGTCAGGATTTTGGTTCTGTCGTTCTGCGCTCCCGTGTGCGCTCCTAAGCCGACGGCGACAAGTTTAGACGTAAACGAAATCGATTTTCGGGCAAATCACGAATGTCCACGGTCCCATACGCTTGCCTTTGCTTTTACGGACGAATTTTAAAATGTGCGGCAAATTAACGAGTCATAATCATCGCCGAGTGGGATGAATGTCACGTCGAGGTATAGGCGCGAGGGTGGAAGCTTTGCTCCGCGCTAATTCAGTTAGAATCAAGAGGAAACGCGCACTGATAAGATACAACGGCGGTAGTCGTCGCTGTCCAAGTCGCGTTTTATGAAGAAAAATAGGAAAAAACACAAGAGCACACGATGGCTGAAGGGCTGCAGCGAAGCATGAGCGAGCTCGACATCTCCGAGAATGACAGCCCGTCGGGCGAGCGCTGGGATCCCGTTGGCGCCAACAATGGGGATGAAGATTATGCACTCGAGTACTGCAAACGAGAGCCCAGTACGGAAAGGTAATGTTTATTTTTTTCTCTTTTAGGACTTTATCACAAATAGTTTTTTCTACAAATATGAATACACTTATCAGTCTATTATTTAAGGATACAGGTGTATCTTATCTTTTTTAATTTATGCTTACATATAAATTATTGAGATTTTATGTTCATGGTCAATTGTATAAGTAATTTATTTTAGACTTATCATGTTTTTTTTTAATTTTGTTTCTATCTAACACTGATCTAAACAGCTGCAACAGATGCTAGAATATTGGATTGAATATACTTCATCATGTTCAATGTTACTTTTAACAATAAAACTATTTTTTTTTTAAGTACTAATATTTTTTTTATTCATACAATGAGTGTTTTATTTTCTATATTAAAATGTCAATAATAAAAAGGTAGTATTTTTTATTTCAAAATAAAGTTCCCTCAAAGAATAATCAATAACTTCTGTTGATTTTCAGTCACAGCAATGAAATGGACAAACTCAGAATTCTGGAAGAGGAGCAAGAAATGCTTAATTCATCTCTTATAGCACTGACAACTCATTTTGCACAGGTACTTACTTTATTTGGCATTTAATTTAAAAAATACTTGAATTTGTTCTTAGTTATATTTTGTTTAAAGGTTCAATTTAGACTAAAACAAATATGTGATGCTCCAACAGATAAAAAGGAAGAACTGCTAAAAGAATTAGAAGAATTTGCATTTAGAGGGATTCCTGATATTCAAAGCAGTCTTTTTTTTAACACAAGATCATCAACACCATCAACTCCATCTCACAATCATGATGTAAGATAGAATTTCTTTATAATTTTGTGACTTTTTTAAATCAACACTCATGTATTTTATTTTGGAGCATAAACAAATTTCTTATTTACAGTGTGTTGCATTTGATGATAAAGACACAGATTTTAAAATGCAGATGCAAAAAAATAAACAAAAAGAGTTAATAAGTCAACTAAAATCTCAATTAGAAGACTTAGAAAAATATGCATATGAAACTGGTGATGCAGATTTACCTCAAAGTATTGTCTTAGAAAGACAAAACTTGATTATAAGTATGCTACCTCTATTAATTTGAATGTACATTCTATTTTACTAAAACGATGTTAATGATTGTTAATTAATATTGTACAGATCACCTGAAAGAAAAGTTAAATTTTAATGTTGAGGATTTTTCTAAACTTTCTGCTGATGACTTAAGGTGGCAAGTTGATTGTGCTATTAATCAGGTATAATATTTATCAGATACTGATAATTATCCCAAATTCTATTTAAATAACATATGTACATAAATATTCTTTTCTTAGATTGTCAGTCCATTAAAAATGAAAGAACAACTCATATCTCAATTAAAGACTCAAATTACAGACTTAGAAAGATTTATAAATTATTTACAAGGTGAAGTTAGTACTGAAACATTAGCCTGTACATGTGCATGCCCTGTTCACACTAATGGAGCAGCTCAAAGTTACAGTGCAAAAAGATCATTTCAAAAGTCTTCAATAAAAGACACAACCACTAGTTTAAGCACTGTCAGAAAAGTTGTAGCTCTATTGCACATGTATATAATGTCACAAATGGGTTGTGGTAGTCAAAGATCACATCAAATTAGGAAAAAAGATAACTTGTTTGGTTGGCGTGATTTGAGAACTCGTTTAGATATTGCAGTTGAACATGTACTTCAAACCCTTGCTGAGAGTGAGTGTTGTAATAATCGAGATGGAATGCATGAGGAAATGTCATACAACTCGGATTCTGATTCTGCTGTTAATCAATATGATGCTAAAGTAACATTAGCAGTAAGAAAACATTTGGCAATTTGTATACGAGATTTAATGCAACATGGCACTACAACAGATGCCACTGTAAATAGTGTTGTTCCTTTTGTTGGATGCTTTGCACAAAGATCTTATAGCTCCAACAATTTCATGCACGCATGGGAAATAATCCTTAAGTATTATGAAATAAAAAATGGGCATCGTTACAATTCAAGTCCAGCTCAAAAATTGTCACAGAGCTTTAATCTTGATCTGAATGGTGGACAAATGACTTCCTCAAAGCAGGTATTAATTAGAATACAATTATATTTTAGAGACATTTTTGTTTACGTATAAAATAATTTATTTTTCTTTTATTTTAAAATACAGAATCTTCTAGTCACTATTGGAAACATAATAGCTATGCATTCGCCATACAAGAGAAGCTTTGACTCTAATTTCAAAGCTTTCATATGCGCTGCACTAAAGTAAGTTATTTATAAAAAGATAATCTTTAAAGCAAGGATGCTACGCAAATAATGTACCACAATATCTTTTTTTTCATAGTGCAAACAAATTGGTTACATGGCTAAAACTTATACTTCAATGCCAGTATTTGTTAGAGAATTATTACATGCCTTGGAGTTATGTTATAAAGACTGGTAAGTCTTAAACAATTAATACTAACCAATGTTAAAAAAAGATACATATTAATATTTTATTCTTTTAGGCTTTCAAGATGCCTTCCACACTTTGGAGAAGTTAACAAAGTATAAATTTGATTTGCCAATAGATTTGGCTATACAACAGTTCCAAAACATTAAAGAAGCATTTTAAAGGATGTATTATATAATATACTATTGTTTATCTAGTCCTTATGACTCCTGATGAATTTTGCAAAATCATTAAATTTATAAGATGTAATTATATCAATCAAAATTCATCAGGACCTGCAACAACTAAAATTTATTTCGTATGATAAAGTTTTAATTTAAAAAAATGAGAATCTCAATTTATAATTTTAAATTCATTTCTGCGAGGGCACTATTATTTACATACATCGAATTTTTTAATTTTTTTTTATTTTATTTTAAAAAAATGTCATTTTAAGAAGACTTTTTTTGTACATATGTTAATGCGTTTAAGTGTTATGTAGCCTCTTTTTTTTTTTAATCATTACGCGTGTTAGGTATTTTGTATTTTACCTAATTGTTATAAAAATAAATTAAACATTAATGCAAAAAAAGATTTTTAATTATTAATCATAATTCATATTGTTACGCCTTTCAATATCTCTGATTTCTAAAATGTCCGTTTTTAAATGTAACTTCATTATTTCTCTCCAAATATGCATTCTGTGATCCTTTTCTTCAATTCCTAATCGCATCAAAATATTTTCATTCAATCTCAACAAGGCACGTCCTGTGATATCATGCTTAAAAAATATACAAATGTTACATTGCATTAAATAGTATATGTTTCAATAATTTGAGTAATTTAGTACTTACATATAAAAATTTTTCGTGGTAAGACTGATAATAATCACTGCAATGTCTTCGAAGCCATTTCTGAACATCCAATACATTCCATAAATACACTGGACGAGGTCTGGCAGTTCTGTTCTATAATTCAACAATTAACCGACTTGTTTAAAATTAAACTCAATTTAGGCATTATTGAATTTATTTTTAGAAAAATATTTATAGATACCTTGGATTTGTTATTGGTATTCAATACTTCTTCAACCATTGTTTTTATCAATATCAGAAGTCAAATTACCCCAATTAAAAAACAATTATAATAAACAGTTGCCCCACTACTGTCAGATATTTCTGTTAACCTTTAAGCATTCAAAGTGGAAAATTCTTCACACACATTTCTGTTGAACCAATAATTTTGATCTTTAATAAACTTCAGATTGCACGTTTGTTTTGTTTTATTTAATGTATTCTACAAAATATTTCATTTTTTACCGCAAATTCTTTTGCTCCAAAAAGATGTTTACATACAAAACTTTTTGAGTGTCATATGAGCCCTCGGCTTTTGAAACTTTGGAATTTGGGGATCAGGAAATAATACCCAACAAACACCATGGGTCGAGAACAAAAATGCCGTCATGGTGCCGACAACATGCCGTCTTCACGTATTAAAACCGTTAAATTTTAATAACGTTCCAATGTTTGTTGGGATATATTATATAGACCTTTCGAATACTCGGCCGATCACAAAATATATCCAATACAAATAATACAATAGATGGCGCATCGATACTTCTTCTTGATTCTATGGCCGTGCATTAGAACACCACTCAATCTGCAAATAAAAACTTATTAACTGTCTATAGTTTATTTTTTTTCGTATTGAATGTCACTATATGTATATATATATATATATATAAAGAACCTGCCAATACCAGATTACCAGCAAATACGGGGATGAGCTTATCATCTCTATATAATCGCTGGTCTGTACCCCGATTAAATGCATGAGTATATATATCACGGAACTCGGAACTTGCTTATTCCATCCCGCGAATCCGAGCACCGCATTCCCTAGGGCGCCTAGTGGCAATTATCTGTGCTCCAAAATGTACGTATAAATGACGCGGTGGATAGACACGTAGTTTTTGATCGAAAATAAAACGGTATTTTCAGTTACCCTAAGTTTTAAGGATTTATAGCTAAGCGAGCTAGCCTATAAGCAGTACCTAGCGAAGAAAGTTAACCCTTCCAGGAGCGCTCCTATCAGCCTACTTCTTGCCCCCAAAGAAAAATCGATCCATTCAAGATGTCGAAAAGGAATGACTACAGGAGGGAAGATTACAGGAGGGACGACTACGGCTACAAAAAAGGTTTCGATATCTTTATTCGCCCTTCTACATCTCGTGATCTCATTTCTCTGAAATTTTTATTAATTTGTTATGCTTCAACAACAATTTTATAAGTATTCGTAAAAGCTGAAACTATGTATTTGTAATGTATATGAAATACTGCTTTGATTGTAACAATTGAGCTTTTACTGGCACTTTATGAAAATATTTAACTCAATAAACCCAAAATAATTTAAATAATACTTTTATTTGTTTATCCACAATTTTCTTATACAGGGAGTTGAGGCTAAAGATCGTGATCGATTAAATTCATTGAGTCTAGAGTAACGTGGTACATTATGTACCATCTAAAAGCTTCCTGTTAATTTGTCCGCTTTGTTTTTAACTTGATCTGAACTTTGCCAGTGTTTGACGTTGTCAGGGTCAAGTGCCTACAGAGCAGAGGGCAGGAGGAGGGATGATGATGATGACGAGGATGACCAGAGATCCAGGGATCGTTCACCACTCAGATCAGCTTATGATCGACAAGAATACTCTAGCAGTTCATACCAGTCTGCACCAGGAAAACAAAAGCTAGCTTTTGGTTTCGATAAAAAAGGTGCTGCAAGTAGTGATCCAAAGAAAGGAAGCGGTATCCAGATGAAATTAGGTGGCAGTTCGGTTTGTAACTTTATAAATTAAATATTATTTAGTATTTGTTATTAGTTGATTTATTTTGTTGTTTTTTTTTTTTTTTTTTTTTTTCAGAAAAATCCAAAACCCCCTCAGAAACATACAATTGCTTCTGTATTTAACAATGATGATGATGATGAGCCTGAAGAAATGCCTGCTGAAGCTAGGATGAGGATGAGAAATATTGGAAGGGAAACACCCACATCAGCTGGACCAAATTCCTTTGGAAAAACAAAACAAGGCTTTTGTGATTCTAAGAAAATATTTGAGAAAACCTTAAAAAAGGCTATGGAAGATGCAAATAAATGATTTTACTTTATAATTTAATATAGATATTGACTTTCCAACTAGATCCACTTTATAAAACTTGACAATTATTTTTTTATTATTATGCAGTATGTAAACATTCTTTACCTTTAAATAATTAAAATTGTTCGTAAAATATGAGCAGTAAATTTTTTATTGATATGACTTACTAGTGAATACCTGAATAGTTACTGAAATTGTTAAAAGTCATTAGTAATTTTTAAAAGAAATGAATGTGTTCTAATCTTTTAACTTGTTTTAGATTTAAACAAAATAACTTTCTATTAATAAGATTAAGTTCATTACAAAAAAATATAAATAATGAAAGTAATTGAATAAAAAGTACTCTAAGTAATTGAATAAAAAAAATAAAAGGATAATAAAATATTAGAATCATTACTGTTTTCAAGTACCAATTATTACGATGCTTCTCGGTAACTCGATGAGAAGGGAGTTTTTTTTTGCTCCGTCTGGCTATAGTCATACAACTAAGTGCCCATATACCATTCCTCAGTATGTCGGATCGTTTATAACGTGAGAAAGCGAAAGCGCGAAATTGCGATGTATTTCTAATCGGTAGTAATATTATATTATTTCTTTATATAAAACTATGTTGAAACGACGCACTGCAATTGGTTGCAGTTTGGAATTGAATTAAAAAGAAATTCTTTGTAATTTAGTAGATGCAAATATATATAAAATAGAGGATATCTCAAATAAGATGCCTATGGCCTCACAAGGGGCTGTATCAACTTTATCTATAAAAAGATTAAATATAGAATGGAAGTAACAAAAACGTCAGAATATGATTGCAGAGTAAAATTTGAACCAGCTAAAGCAAGAGGAAATTTATGAATTGAATAAAAAAATAAAAATATAATAACATATTACAATTAGTACTATTTCCAAGTACCTTGAAACTAATTACATAAAAAAATGAAGTATTTAAAATTAAAATGAAAAATGTATAAATCAACATCGTAATAAGGAAAAGGTATTAAAATATTAAATAATTTTGTCATTTTCTTGTTTTTATTTGTAAAATTTACATACAATGTAATTATTTCCTGTTCTGTTGTCCTTGGCGCATATCCTGAAAAACAAAAAGAAATATATTATGCAAAAAATTGTAAATTAATGTTTGAGATATTTAATTTGAAAAGAAATCATAACGCTGCCTCTAACGAAGAAAAGCACATTTCAAAAAAGGCCTATTTTAATTTGCTGTTTTTAAAGCAATGGAGTAAAA